>QANZ01028705.1:1382-18067 GCA_003254925.1 Chamaecrista fasciculata | reverse complement strand
GAACTTTGGTACCCCGTGGTTATTTTCCGTCAAGATTTAACGGAAAATTATTAGCACTTTTGCAAAAATTACAAAATACCCCCATATAGTTTCAAAATTTTCCAAAACGTCCCTAGATCATAATATTTGATGATTAAAATGAAAATTATAACAAAAATTTGGGTCAAAATGTAATTATGAAAAATAATGGAAAAAGATTAAAATTACAGATTAGTCTTAAATCTAGAAAATAAAATGCAGTTTAATTCTAAAACTGTGTGGTTCGATAGTGAGAAGATAAACTTTACAAAATTTTTGCAAAAATTACAGAATGCCCCCAAATAGTCTCAAATTGGTATATTTAATAAAAGGGTAAAATGCACTTTGGTACCATGTAGGACCGAATCCACTTTGGTACCCTGAAAGACAAAATTTGACACTTTGAGGTTTGCGTCGTTAGCAGTTTGGTCCCCTGTGGCTATTTTCCGTCAAGATTTAACAAAAGGTGCTGACGTGGCTCAATTTTAGTCGTCGAGTTCTACTACATCTTATCTGTTAGTTTCTATTGCTGCTTAAACCATATTTCACTCTTCAACAAGATTTCCTTTGTGCGTTTAGGTCCTCTCCCTTTGATAAAATGAATCAAAACACAACAAGCTAAAAGAATTGATGGAGTTTTCTACAATTTCATTTCAAGAACTAGTGAGTTATTGAAAAAGAAATTGTAGAAAGATCGTTAGAGTTTTGATGAATCAAAATCTTCCCTTTCTCATAAAACTTCTCTCGACCAAGTCTTTAATTAATCACATATTGAACTCAAATGTTTGTCATCTTTATCAGATTGATCCTTGGGACACAAAAAACAACTATGTACCTCTATTGTTTGATTTATCTTCCATTTAAGGTCAAAAAACTTTTATATTTTTCAAAATAGTCTTTGGGGCAAATTATAATAAGATTGATTTTCTATAATATATGATCATAGTTAATTTAATTATTTCATTAAATATACCAATTGAAATTAACTCACAAACATACTTGAAATTAAATCATTTTAGTCCTCAAATATTATGATCTAGGGACTTTTTGAAATTTTTGAAACTATTTGGGTGCATTTTGTAATCTTTGCAGAAGATCTAACAATTTTCCGATAAACCTTGACGGAAAATAACCATAGGGTACCAAAGTGCTAACGACGCAAATCTCAGGGTACTAAAGTGTCAAAATTTGTCTTTTAGAGTACCAAAGTTGATTCGGTCCTAACCACAAGGTACCAAAGTGCATCTTACCCTTAATAAAATAATTAAATTAAATATGATCATATATTGTAAAAAATCAATCTTATTATAATGTGCCCCAAAGACTATTTTGAAAAATATAAAAGTTTCTTGACCTTAAATGGAAGATAAATCAAGCAATAGAGATACATAGTTGTTTTTTTGTGTCCTAAGGACCAATCTAATAAAGATAACAAACACTTGAATTCAATATGTTATTAATTAAGGACTTGGTTGAGAGAAGTTTTATGAGAAAGGAAAGATTTTGATTCATCAAAACTCAAACGATCCTTTTACAATTTTTTTTTAATAACTCTCTAGTTCTTGAAATGAAATTGTAGAGAACTCCATCAATTCTTTTAATTTGTTGTGTTTTGATTCGTTTAATCAAAGGGAGAGGACCTAAACACACAAAAGAAATCTTGTTGAAGAGTGAAATATGGTTTAAGCAGCAATAGAAACTAACAGATAAGATGTAGTAGAAATCGACGGCTAGATTGAGCCACGTCAACCTTTTTGTTAAATCTTGACGGAAAATAACAACGAGATACCAAAGTTTTAACGACGCAAACCTCAGGGTACCAAAGTGTCAAATTTTATCTTTCGGGGTACCAAAGTGGATTCGGTCCTAACCACAAGGTACCAAAGTGCATTTTACCCAAAAAAAAAACTTTTGGCGTACAACTGAAAATGAATGCATACTTTAGGGGGTACCTAGAGTACTTTTGCCATCCCTAGTGCAACTATAGTAGTATATACTATCGGAAATAGTAAAAAACTTGAATATCAAGTATCGTGCCACATGGAGTTTAAGGGAAATATTATTCTAAGTACAATGTTTTATTGTTTTGAATAATTTGGGCTAGGAAAGCGAGTTAGATTGTGAAAATAATAATAAAAAGAAAAAACAATAAAAATCAAACGATTACGAGTACGACACAAATTGGAAAGCTTCCCTGAGTTTGATCCCTACTTGATTCAATTAAATATCTTGTTTATGATTAGTACTGGAAACATTATGTGTTAAACTAACCTCGAACACTAAAATGCCTATAAGCTCCTTGCGTTCTCAAATAAGCCTATTAAACATAACTAATCCACCTATTCTCATGGGGACTAAATTATTTTAATGCATTAAGTTTAAGTTTGTTAGTGAGTTCCCTTAGGCTAGTAGGTATACTTGGTCCTACTAATAAACCCTAATAAATTAGTGTCTAAGAATAATTAAGTTGTGGCCTATCTTAGGGTCTCTTTGGGAGCACTGATAAAATCTCCAAATATCTTAGTGGCTAAGCAACAAATAATTAAATAGAATAATTGAATTTAATAACTTAAAGAATCAAATAAACATCAAAACAAAAATATTATAAAATCATTATCCAGTAGTTTACAACCCTAAGAAAACCAGGAATTTAACAACTCATAGTTAAGAACATAAAAGATAAAGGAGAGATCATCATTCAAACTGGAAACTCAAAGGTTGAGGTCATCAATCTCTCCACTTTAGATCTCCGGATCTAAATTTTGACTCCACCAATGGCTCTATCAAGATGGAAACTATGGGATGAATAAAATCCTCTCTTTTCGCCTCGCTACATACTCACATCTAGGACTTAAAACTAAGAAAACATGAAGAAGACAACGCCAAATGAGAAAGTGATTGAAGGACGAATTTTTTAGAAAGATGAGCTCCATTTATAGAAAAAAATTTGGGTTTTGCGCCTCTAGTTGCGCCAACGTACGGGGCAATGGCAGCGTAAGAGATTTTCTCTTATTTGAAAGATTTGTCAAATAAAGGTTTACACTCTTTCAAAACTGTGTTATTTTTTTATGGCTAAGACAATTCTCTAGGATCTTGGGTCGGTTTGAGTGACGATGCAATGACATGAACAAATTGTTAGGCCATTTTGCATAAAACAAGAAGAATAAAAAGGGTATAGAAGGCTCGACGACCTCCTTATAGCACTTAACAATATAAAAGCTCTTACAATGCGCAGCGCCCAGTTGAATAGGGTAGATATTAAGGAGGTTGGGGATACCTAGCTATTTGTATTTCATGGAATGGAAACTCGACGTCGTATTCTCTCAACACAAACTCAGCGAACAAGAAATCCCTCCGATCAGTGCAATGAGTTTGCTTTAATCGACCCACAAGGATTGACCTACTTGTACTTTTGCATTAATTGATCCACAAGGATAGTTCTTTTATGATTGATTGATCGGTCTTTTGTTAGATTTTGTTATGTTAAAGTATATTATAGGAAGATGCTATTAAATAGAAAATAAACAAATGAGAAAGAAGATGCTATTAAGTTTTTTCAATTTCAATTTCAAAATTAGGCTTTAAGTTTTAGGCCAAAGTGCACTTTTGGTCCCATAACTTTGGCAAAGGTTTCAATTTGGTCCCATAACTTTTTTTGTTGCAATTTTGGTCCAATAACTTTGGCAAAGGTCTCAATTTGGTCCCATAACTTTTTTTGTTGCAATTTTAGTCTCATAACTTCTAAAAACGTCTCACCGTTGGTCCCAAGTTGATTTCCATTTGTCCCATAACTTCACCCATATTTGCCACGTCACCATCCAACTCAGTATGTCAGATCATCTTTAGCGGCAGATAATGGATGAAAATCAGTATTGGGACCAACAGTGAGACGTTTTCAAAAGTTATGGGACCAAAATTGCAACCAAAAAAATTATGGGACCAAATTGAGACCTTTGCCAAAGTTATGGAACCAAAATTGCAACAAAAAAAGTTATGGGACCAAATTGAAACCTTTGCCAAAGTTATGGGACTAAAAGTGTACTTTAGCCTAAGTTTTAAATAATATTATATGGAGGAAAATGAATAGGAAATGGCTGTATTTTATTTATCAATGAAGGATAATAGTCTCCAACTGAACTTCACTAGCCATGTCAACAAACTTAAACTTTTCTAGTAGTTTTGTTAAAGAAGTGAGGAGGTAGAGTAACATTGATTTATATATAAAAGATTAGATATACAATTGACCTAGCTGCCAAAATATTCTAGCCGCCAAAAAATCTTTCTCTCATGAGAATCGAGTTTTCTCTTAAACTCCTCATAGTGAGGGATCACCTCTCTCTTTCATGGGAGATTTCACCCTATTTCATATTAGGGTTATCAGCGACGCTCTTTTCTGTGTGTCTTCTGCAGCGATGGTTTTCAAGTTTAGATGGTTTTCGGCTGTTTTCCTTCCTAGATCTGTGTGCTCTCTACGCGTGTCTGTGTGTTTTCTGCGGCAGGTTTTGTGGCGGAGGCATTCTGGATCTGGTATGGTCTGTCTTTTTTTTTTTTTGTTTCCAATTCTTTAGATAGTTATAGTTTTAGTTAGATCCCTAGATCCGTTAACTTGGCAGCTGATTGTCTTGTCAATTTGTCTAACACGAAGATGGGTCGTCTTGTATGGGTTGTAAACCCCCCACCTTCTCAATTGATATTCTTTCTAGTTTTCTTTTTGTTTGTACTGTGCTTGGCTTTGCCTTGCTTTTGAATGAATTATGTTTCAGGCAAAAAAAAAAAAATATACAATTTACCACAAAAGAATTTGAAAATACAACTTACACTTACTTCATAATTCAGAAGCACCAAAATTACTTTTGCCTATATATTATTTATCAGTTAATAAATATGTCAAGAAAACAATTTAGTAAAACTCCTCATATACTTAAAATCTTAAATACCAATTTATTACTAACTTGACCTTCAAAGATTTTTGTAAACCGAATCAATAAAAAATTTCTGGCATTTGGTCTCCTTGCTTTAGCAAAGCGCGTGCTTGAAGCATGCCCTTGTGGTGGTTTTAAGCCCCACATCGAAGGGAAGTGAGTGTGTGCGTAAGTATTTAAATAGGTTATATGAGAATAAGAGCTAATACCCTCATTAGGTGTTTTATCAATTCCTGTCTCTCTCTGACAAAAAAAAAAAATTGCATGTTGGGCGAGAAAAACCAATATCAATATATATATACATTTCTGTTTTAGCCAAAGAGAAAAGTCAATATAACTCTAGGCCTTTTGGACCGAAGATGAATATTTACGAATTTGTATTCACATACTTTTAATCAATAATCAATTATCTGCATTCTGCAGTTTTTAATATTTTGTAAATGAATAATTAAAAAATTTGTAAAAGTGGAATTGAATTTTCTACATCTCTACTCTTCGCATTTTGTGAATTTAGAGAGAGAAAAGAAGAGAAAATGAGAAAAAAAAAAATCAATCTTATGAAATAAGAAATGTACAAGACTGACTTTTTACTTCAATCTCTTTTTCTTCCTTTCTCTAAATTCACAAAATGCAGATGATGGAAATACCGAAATATAGAAGATCCTCTTAAAGAGGATCCTCTCCAAAGGCTAAGATGAGGGTAATCAACTGATCCGCTCCCGTTTTGTTGAGATTACCATAACATGAATGTCTCCAAATTCTAAAATCACCTAGTCATAGTTGTCTGAAACAGAAGATAAGACCATAGGAAAAATTGATGCTATACATTCTTCAGAACCTCACGAATTTCGAAAAAATTATAATCATTGGTGAGAATTGAAGCATCTTCCAAATACTCTTTGAAAATTACAAATTAGAAGTCATTTTGACAGTATAACCTTATTTGGAACGCAAACCAGGGATATTTCTAAGGCCCATCTTGCCAAGGACTAGTTTAGGAATAGCTGGAGGATTATCAAGCCCCATACTTCTACTGAACTCATTTGCAAGTTCCACTAGCCTATACTTGTCTTTTCCAATTTTCTTGTTAGAATTGTAGTAACCAAGCCAGGCCTGGTATGCTGCTTCTTTGTTCTTCATCTGAACTTGAGACAGGGCCCTTTCTACCTGTCATAGCATAATGTTGGTTTAGCTTCATTTTCATTTCATGTATGTATAAACTTGCCGAAGTATTAGATGTCAATTTGTTTGCATTGTGTACAAGCAATACCTTTTTCTTTGTGTCAGGGTCAACTGAAGGTACAGAAGATTTGTCAATTGGCAAATCCTTTATGGTAGATAGAAAGAATTCTTCCCAAGGAGTCAGTAGCAATATGCCAAGTCCTTCTTTACCTTTTCTCCCTGTTCGACCAAGTCGGTGAATATACTGTTCTCTGTCAGCTGGTAAACCAATCTGTCAAATTTAACACAGAAAATCCTGATGTCAAGGCAATTTATCTACATTTTATATACAATACTTCTGAAATTTCCCAACGCCATATAATGACATTGCAAGCCATTTGATAAAGGGGAGTTATGCATATATAACCTGTAGAACAAGAGTGACATCAGGATAATCAACTCCACGCGCTGATACATCTGAAGTAACAAGAATTAGGCCCTTTGACTTCCGGAATTCGTCGGAGACCCTGGTTCTATAACTCTGAGGCTTCCTTGAATGAATTTCTCTCACATTCAGGTTCAACTCACCAAGAAGGTCAGCAACAAGTCTTGTGACCATAGCAGTTGTGCAGAAAACAAGAACCTAATAAACCAAATGCTAGGTTACTTATAGTCCCAAACATATGTTATCTTGAAGGTGAGAGTTCTAGAATCTTAGACGGCAGCCTCTTAAATTCCATATAATTCTCTTGCTACAATCATGTTACCCCTCTCTTGACAAGAAAAGACAGAACGGCATAATCAAAATATGGTTCAGATCAGAAGCACACCTTATAGTCAACATCATCTGCAATATGTTCCTTTAGAAGAACATACAATATGGAGAAATGCTTATCTAATGGGGCAACCATATGCATCTGTCGAACCTGAAATGATTAAACACCCCACATAAATGGGCACAATAAAATACATCGGTAAGCACATATGCTTATACTTATCAGAACTCAGTATTTTATAAGCATGAGGCAAGAAACAATACCTGTGAATGCGTCTCCTCGCTACCCTCTTGAACTGTATTGATAAACTCATGGTCTCTTCTTAATGCAATATGAGAGATTTGACGGACCTTTCACACACAAAAATCCTTTTAAAATAAGCTCTGCAAACCTATAATTTCTAAGCACAAAATGTATTGCCAAACTTTAAAAATAAATATATACTAACCTCTTCGGGAACAGTGGCAGAAAAAAGAAGTGTTTGTCGCTGTTTAGGAACTGCAGCAATTATCCTCTCAATGTCTTTGCGAAATCCCATGTCTAGTAAATGATCAGCTTCGTCAAGCACAAGCACTTTCACACCCATCAGCCTAGTTGCGAAACCAGCTGTATTCTCGATATGGTCTCTAAGCCTTCCAGGTGTAGCAACAAGGATCTGTACAGTTTAGGAATACAGAATGCAATAAAATAGTCTGACAACATAACTTGCTAACTGATGATGACACTGTTCAAAGAACCTACATATGCATTGCATAACCACTAATTGAGATTAATAGAGGAAAGGCCAGAGTCTGAATTAAAAGTTGATATATCAAAATGCTGCTGGTCGCAGCTGTAAACAGGTGATCTTTATAGAGTCATTTAATAGATCCCCTATTTAACTCTCAATCTCAATATCCTTTATTTTTCAGTTTTTACAAAAATTAGTTACAAAACCAATAACTGGTTATCATTACTACAATGTGAAATGGCTACAAGCCTACAACAGATGATTCTCAACAAAAAGCAACACAATATTTACTATCCTTCATCCTTATGTCAGGCATTCTTCTCACCAAGGTTTAAGTCTTTCAGGATGATTATATGCATGGTAATTCCAGTTAGTAAAAATGATGGATGGAATACCTTGGAAATCATATTTTAGGAAACCACTTGCCTTTTGTTGTTATGTTGGAAATTGTTATGCTTTCTAATTAGCGTTTATTATTTTCATTCCTTGTTATTACTTACAGGTCCTGCGTCACAACAGGTTGTAATGTTTTTGTGGTAATCAAAAAAGGAATTACCTGGCATGGGTTCGCTTGCATGCGCTTCTGTTCTAAAGCAAGTCTTGTCCCTCCAATCACAACTTGAACACCAATAGATGGATGGTACTTCAGTAGTTTAGTGGCTTCTGAAGCAGCTTGACTTGCAAGCTCTCGAGTTGGGCATATGACAAGGACAAGAATTGGAGGTCGCCGTTGGTCACAATCAGTTGAAGATGACTTTTCAACAACTTCAATTGATGGAAGCTTCACAGAAACACTTCAGCAATAAGTAGAGTTAAAACTAACATTCATTGCTACTGTAGATGAGGTGAAATGAACAGAATCCATCCAACTCAAAGCCGAATTACATTTCATTGAGTTCACGTGCAATGAATAGTTTAACTAATGCTCTCTCAATCGTACAAGCTCATAAGAACAGATTATAGCTTCCCACATGAAATAAATAATAGATAGGCACGAATAGAGCAGGAGGGAAAATGAAGACAAAGAACAGGGTGAAATATTAAACTCAAAAGCTCAAAGGACTGCGCAAAGAAACCTAAACAGCATACTATGTTGAATTGCCAACTTCCAAAAAGGCCTTTTTTATTGTCCTTGCACTTGCATAATATAAAGAATTTCCACAATCCACACTGAAGCTACATGTTTTCAGTATATTACAATGCACTGAATGCAGCATAGTTAATATTTAAATCAGCTACTCCATTAAAAAAATGCAGTTTAGTCCAAACCCATATTGGAATTAGAATGCTTATTTCCCTAAAAGATTTAAGGTCTTACAAAATAAATCAAACTTTGCACTAAAGCATTAATTAAGCTACAGACTCCGACCCAACTAGCTTGTTCAAATGAAAACTTTAAGTGCCCATCATAACTTATTTTGTTTCTCTCTAAGAGAAGAAAATTTATCAACATAATAATAATGATACAGAAGGCAAGCAACCACAAATGCCAAAGAGGCTTACTTACCAAAAACGCTACAGTTTTTCCAGTACCGGTTTTAGCCTTGGCTAGGACATCCTTACCTGGAAATGATAACAAATTCAAGTTTGTGTCATCATCCTAGATTAAATCCAGACCAGATATACAAAATAATGTCAACAAGGGTAGTTATAAGTTTCTTTCTTGCTTAGAATTCTCATTTTGGTACAGCCCAACAGTCTGACACTGATCATTCTCATATTATATGAACATAGCACCCAAAAAAAAAAATAGCCCACCCACAAAACTGTCGAAAGAATAGCAAAAGAGGGTCACAGGGCATTCTGAAATGAAAATAATTGAAGAGTATAATTATGCAGGAAAATCTTATACACTTGAAAGTGCAGTGCATCAAGAGTAAGTGCTATAGAAGTCATTGTGTAGTTACTGACTATAGTATTAGTATGAATTGGTGTTTAAGTCAATAATGATATATCTGAGTCTCCATTATTAAGATTACTCCACAGCCAAGGGGGGAGAAAAAACCTCTGAGTATAACTGGAAGAGTTGCCTCTTGCACAACAGTCATTTTCTCATATCCAGCGTCCTTGACTCCTTTCAGTGATGATTGCGAGATAGAACATTGGTCAAATCTGCGGCATAATATCTCAAATATTAGATATATGAATAGATGTAATGGGCATGAGTTAGGGAGATTGCACAGCAAACATTGAAGTCACAGAACTGCGCAGCATCAAACCATAAGCACAAGGCTCGTATTCATACCACATGAAGCGTGACAAGACGATAAGTATGGTTTCATTGTCCTTTCAATTCTAACAACTACAACAATCAAAGCCTTTGTCCTGTCTAACAACTCATTCTTTTTTTTTTTTTAAGGCAATATCACAAAGGAAAGAAAGAAAGGATCCATTCAAAGCTCGAAAAAAAATGCTTGCCTAATCATTCTATGAATCAATAGATAGATAGGGAATTTTTTCTTCTATATTGTTCACATGCATACATATACAAGCGGAGATCCTATTGAGCAAGCTAATCCCTGAATTTTTGCTATCACAATCCCTGTTATCTTTCACTAGTCAACTATATAATTTACATTGATTATATACAATTAACACGTTCTAAAAGGTGCTGCATAGATCAAGTGGGTGTTCAACTATGGCCGGAGTGATATACTATTTTTTCCCATTTATAAACCAACAAAACAAGCTGTATGAAACCACTTCTACCCAAATATCTCAGACACTAATGGTTATATCCAAGCTCCGACATTTACCTAAATCCAAATATTTCATAGGTAGCATAAGCCTACGCAGCACATAATTTCCTTCACCTGACACTATTACTTAGTACTTAGCCATTCTAAAGAAAAACTCAGATACATAAGTATACAAATCACAGACAATGCTTCTACCCCAATAAAAGATACCTGGTCTCAGTTAAATAAGAGTCAGATCTTTCAGGAGAAGGTCGCGGCGCACTGATCTGCTTTGACTCCTTCTGTTGACCAAACAAAGAAGTTCTACTCTTCTTTAATATATCATCATCACTATCGTCATACCCAGCATTTTCACTGTCACTAGCTTCGTCACTCATAAAATCTCCAATGCCACCCATGAACTTCTTTGCCTCTTGTTTATCTTCAACAACATCATCCTCACTCGTCGAATATGACTTCCTCCTAGCATCCTTCCTTCCTCGCCTCATCTCCTCACCATTTCTCTTTCCCAACAGAGATTTCACATTGCGACCTTGGATTCCCCTTTCGCTTCTCCTAGAGAATACTTCCTCATCTTCCTCCTTCTTATCATTACGAGAGTTCCTCGAGAATGACCCAACTGAGTCCCGACTTCTCCGAGATGACTCACTAAATCTGTCCGAGCCACTCTCCCTTCTCCGATTCATCGACAGCGATCCTCTACGACCCCTCTCCCCATCCGAGTCATCCTCTTCGGCAGTGAGTCGACCTCGGTGAGAATCGCTCCTCAACTCATCCACCCAATCACTGAGTTCAGCCTCATCCTCAACCAAACTCTTCGATACCCTAACCCTTTCTCCATCAAAACTCCCCCGCTTCAACTCGGACCTCGACCCTATCCTCCCTGGAAACGACCGAGTCGCGAATCGCCGTACACCGAGAATGTCATTCCGAAGACCGCGAGATTCCAACCCAAGGTACTTAAGCTTGAATGGAAAGACCCGACAGAAAATGGGGATTGCCCTGGACGCAGTAATTGGGGCTCCGAGTTTCATGGAAGATAAACGAGCTAAGGGAGAAGTCTGGAGAAGATGAAGTTGCGAGAACAGTTTTGTGGGCATAGCCGTAAACTACAGTAGCTAAGTACAGTAAGGATTGTGCCGGCGGCAATGGTCGAACGAAGAAGAAAGGGATAATGGCTGAGGTGACGTTTCCTTCAGCCGGAGATAATGTGGAAGAGCTCCAAGGTAGACACACTTTAGGGTTTAAGGGTGGTTTGGATGGTTTTTTTTTTTTTTTTTTTTTTTTTTTTTTTTTTTTTTTTTTTNTTTTTTTTTTTTTTTTTTTTTTTTTTTTTGGGCCAAATTAGTTTTTGGTCTGTGAAAATGTTTATTCAACTAGAATTAGGGTCTCTTTGGGATGGGTTTTTCATCCCATTCCAATTTTATATACCCATTTTATTACAACATAGAAACATAGATGTTTTTTTTTTTAATTTTATTTTATTTTATTTTATTTGGTCATTTCATTTCAATATTATTACATTTTAACATTTTATTATTTTATTATCTATCAAATCTATTCTTTATTATAATATAATAAGGAGAAGTATACTCAACTTTTTGTCACATAGCTTCTACATGGCATAGGGGCCATCGACTAATCTAACATGGCTTCTGCATGGCATAATTGTAACCACTAAATGATTGCCAAATGAACTACGTGTGACACTTGGATTCGTTTTGTCAACTGGATTTTTTATAATTATTGTAGCCCAATATTGAATTTAATGTGATTGGTTGTGTTATACATTCATCATTGTCAATTTATTCTAATTTTGGGCTTCATCTATTCATGATTGGCAATCAAATTAAATTAATTTTGACATTTTTAGCAATCAATTAAATATATGATAGAGTATTTTTTTTGTTATTTTATGTTTAATTGAAAAATCAATATTAAGATATGTGAATCATAAAGGTAAATTCGAACTAATGTGAATTAGTAATTAATTGGCATATCAATCCTTCCTTAAAATCAAAAATTAAAAATAAAAGTTATTATTCAATTTCTTTCAATTATGGAATTAATAAGTTAATTAATATATATATATATATAATAATTATAAAGTAGACCTATTGAAATTAATATGACGAGATTATTCTAATTTTGTGATTAGGTTACATGATTCTCTCCAATCATAAATTCAAATTAATATGCATTATTTCAGAATATCTTTTTCAAATTCAAATTTTGATTTTATGATATCACTATATAATATCTCTCATTTAGGCTAGAATTTTTCCCTATATATAATTCAAAAGTTATAGTTCATTTTCACCATTCTCACATATTTTTTTTCTTTGATTCAGGTTTTTTCTTTTGTTCTTCAGCAAGAGTAAATGATCAAGAATAATGGCGTATGAGAGATTCTTCTGTTTCTAAACGGTCCACAAAATTGAGTAAGTATTTTGTGATTTTTTATTTTGATGCCAACTGCTATATCGATTGCCATTGTTTCATATTGATGAATATGAGGACAACGACAACGACTTCAAAATTGGTACTAGTTTTGCAAGTTGCATCTACGACTTTCTATTTCTATTTATTTTTTTTATAAAAATGCTATTTTGCTACAGAATATGACTGCGACATAAATCAAGAGGTATTTTTCTCTCATTGAAATTGGAGACACAAAGAAAATACTTTTCATTATCCTCACTTCTATTTCACATTTCTTGGATCAGTGCCTCAATCACCTTTCTTGAATTTCCCTTTTCTTATTCCATATTTTTATATATTAGCATTAATTTACATGAATATATGATCAACCCAAAAGTGAACAAGTTATTTGGCCTTCTTTTAGTGTGTTTATAATAATAATATATTATAATTAGACCAATTAATATGCTAAGGGTTGCACCAAGGTGTGGTGAAATAAAATGGATAAAATACATTAATTAGCGTTTATTTATTGTATTATATAAATAAGTGCTACTTAACGGTTTATTTAGTGTTCAGATATCCAAATAGGGCCAAACCAAGAGAGAAATATCAGAATATTCGAGAAGATCACGTCTAGCACAAGATATTCTTGTGCCGTTGGATGAGCCGCCGACGCAAGTGAGGTAAATCCCGCGGTGCAAGCATCTGAGTGAGATATGACGTCAGCAAATATCTTCAGCGCAATATTACGGTGCGCCGTCACTTTGAGCCAACGACCCAAGTGGGAAATCTCGCGGCGCAGATTATTCAAGAGCGCTAACATATAATTTGGACGGCTAAGATTCAAGATACGAAGATATAATCGAAATATCGCAGATATTTCGGTGCGCTTCCATATTGGGCCGCCGACGCAAGCAACGACCCAAGCGCTATTTTCTTCCTTGACTTGCGGACCAAGCACACTACTCAGTAGTATAAATAGAGAGCAACATTCCACGCTCTAACTCGCCAATTCACAGAAGAAACACATATTAGTTTAGAATAGTTCTTTGCCTAGAGCATGAGTAACTAAATAGGTAGATACTTGAGGAATACCTCAAGGATATGACTTGAGTTCATCTCATATTCATTGTAGAGATCAGATGTTGATGTTGCATTCATGAGGTATGATCAACTCCTTCAAAGGTAATTGTTGAAGTTGTTTACACATTAGATTCTTAGATAAATGCTTTATTAGGAATGAAACCTTGATATTCCTGGAGTTTGTCTCTTTCATGATCAATAAAGTTAGCTCTTTTTGTGTTTGCTAAAGAGTGTTCTATCTATCTTATAATTATAATTAGGATTGTTCTTTGTTTGTTTATTGTTCCGATGTGGCAATAATATAGATTGTCTCGAAGAGCTTGACAAATTACTCATACCTAGTTGGGATGAGTGATCGATCTTAATCTTATAATCTCTACCATTGTTTGATTGGTTGTGTTTAAATTTGAATACATCATTTAATTTGGTTAAGTGGATGCACATTAATTATCTGTTCTTTATGATGAACGAGCTATGATAGTCTATCTCTAGGGTTTGTTCTCAAGTATTATTGTGACTCATATTATCTTATTAAATCGTGACAACCCTAAAGTCTCTAATTCATAATCCCCATCACAATTCTCTTAGTCTCATCACATCGATTTCCCCGAGAGGAACCTTGGGGTAGCATCTATACTATATTTTAATAAATATAGTTATACTTGCAGGGCTCAAGTATAATTAAATTTGGCTCGCTTGACACCTTATGACGGGTGTCCGACCAAGTTTTGGCGTCGTTGCCGGGGAACTCTTTCTTGAGTTCCTAAGAAATTGTGATTTGTTTTCGAGTCTTTATTTTTTTTGAGTCTTTAATTTTTCGTTTTTAATTTTTTGTTTTGAGTCTTGTTTTTGTTTTGAGTCTTTGTTTTGTTTTGAATTTTTCAGTTAATTTACTTTAGTCTAGTTTAATTTTATTTTTCTTGTTTATCTAGTTTTTATTGTTTTAGTCATTTTATTTTTCTAGTATATGCATAGGAGACCTTTGAAGCCTATAGTTCCCCTAGATTTAGATTTAGATAAAACGCTTAGATCCCTTAGAAAAAGTAGGAAAAATATAAACATGGAAAACTCAGGCAACAATAGGTTAGATAATCAAGAACGCGAAGAAGTTCGCCAAAATCAAGGTCTAGACAATGGACGTCCTAGACCGAGAAGATCTATTAGAGAGGCATCCCAATCTAATGAACAATATGAGGTTCAAAGAAACGAATTCCCTCAAATCCAAACGGATTTTGAGATCAAAGGGCCACTTTTCAATGGATTACCTAAGTTTCACGGATTGGCCAGTGAAAATCCCCTTACTCATTTGAATAATTTGTATCTTCATTGTCGAACAATGAAATCCCTAGCACCAAGCATAGAGGATGTTATGTGGAAAGTATTCCATCTCACCCTCGAAGGTAAGGCGCTAGAGTGGTACACTCATTTGGGAAATTATGAACGGACAGTTTATCTGTCTTGGGAGAATCTTAGGAGATCCTTTCTCGATAAGTACTCTTCCGAAGCTAAAGCATCAGCCGCTAAACAGCAAATCTCAGCCATAGAACAACGAGATAACGAAACGTTACTCGAGTACCTAACTATATACCAGGACCTTTTAGTAAAGTGTCCTAATCATCAGTATACTGAGGAGAAAATAGTGGAATACTTTTGTAGTGGACTCCTAGACGACGAGGCTAATCAAATTGACGCCGCGTCTAATGGTTCCATTACTAAGTTAGATGTCAAGACCGCATGGGATCTAATCAAGGAGATCGCCCTCAAGCGAGAAAACCGAAGAAGACGTACCCGTGCAGTCTAGGGGATAACAACAAATGAGTCAGACCCGATGATGGAGAAATTGGCATTAGACATGGACAGTCTAGCCATAGCTGTTTAGGAGATGAATGCCAAGTTAGCCACTTTGCCAAGAATGGTCGCTCTTGTGACCACACCCTGCTCCGTGTGCGATTTGCATCAACATGGAACTAGGGAATGCCCCCATCAACCCGAGGAAGTGTTGGCCATGTATCAACAAGGCCCTAGTCAATTTCCTAGGAGATATGATAATAGATTTAGGACTGGAAACTATTTCCAAAATCAAAACTTTAATAATCCAGCTCCTCAAAGACAAAATCTTTCTTCAAACGAAACTAACATTCAACTCCTCATTAGAAAGTTTGAAGAATCCGAAGCTCGAACTTCGAAGAAATTCGATGATTTGGGACATAAGATCGATCTTCTTTCTTAAGAGATGGACATCATGAAGAGGAAGCACGATGATCTTGAACAAGCAGTCATCCGGGCAGCCGATGTTGACCGAAGTTTCTAAGCCCTAGTAAATTGTTGGGAATCCTAGGCGCCTAAGGCAGCGGAAGCAAAAATTAAAATAAAAAATAACGCCTAGGTCCTATGATTCTCGAACGGATCCGCTAGTAGAATTTAAAACTTTTGGTTAGTGTTATACCTCAGAGTTTCAAATCGATGGTTGTACGGGGCGAGTTCCACGGAGTCCACTCCCAGAGTTCTCCCTCTGCCAGTAATCCACACGAACAGTTTCTTTGATCACCGAGGTGCTAGCCTCCAAATTCTTTTCTCAAAAGAATTTCCGGGACCAATCTACAGACCTCTGAATTTTCAAGAACTCCTTCTTGATAATTCAGTAATGGAGGTGGCGCTAAGAAGAATCCCCCCACAAGAACTCCTTCTTGCCTATTCTTCTCTCAAAACCCTAATTCTAGAGGAAAATCGAATTCTCTCTCTAACTCTTAGAGAAAGTCGAAATTCTCTAATGTGTATGCAAAGGAATTTTTCTCTCTCTAACTCTTAGGAGGAAAAATAAAACTAGGGTTTCACACTTATGTGTATGGGGCAAGTCGACTTGCCCCCTATA
>QANZ01028701.1:607-19467 GCA_003254925.1 Chamaecrista fasciculata | reverse complement strand
AAGCAAAATTACTCACATGAGAGATTCATTCAAAAATCATAAATAAAATTATGATTGTAGTTACTTAGCTCATAGTCAATGAGAGATTACCATATCTACAAGCCACTGTCATCATTATACGAATTTGTATGATTAGTTTGTACCAAACAACTCTATGAAATATTGAACTTCTCAATATGGACTTAAATAATTGTAGTAAAAGATACGTTATATCTTGTTTTTACATAAAAATTGTAAACTTGATTAGTCCCACATCGCTTGCACTCATAGCACTCCCCAACCACTCAACTATAAATAGATGCTTACTTCTCTTTTCGCAACATATACTAAGTCTTGGAAGAGCTAAATTAATCTACTATCTCTCAAGATTGAGCCTCTAACTTATTCCGTGTTGTCTCGTCTCAAAAGGTAAGGCTTCTTTTTCTCTCGATTTATTTTTTTTTATTTTTTGTTTAGTTTATTTTTATTTATGAGATTTTATGGTTTGTTTCTATTTTATTTTTAAGTTAAATATTTTTATTCTTTCATTTCTTTTATTGTTTTATTTAATTTTAGTTTAATAATTTTAATAAAAATTTTGGCAATATACATAATGATTTCTATAATTAGTTTAGGATAACTTTCCATTTAAGAGACTTTTTCTGGTGTTTTACATTTTTCTTATAAATAAAATATACTAAATCCATCTACGCTTTGGAAAAGCCAATTTTTTTTTTTAAATAAGTCTTGTAGACCATTTTTATTTTTTTTTTAAAAAGTCAAGAGTAAACTTTTTTTTCTCTAAAACATTTGATGATAAATCCAATTGTTTTTCTTCTTCTAAACTATTTCATACTAACATTTTTTTTGTTATCAAACATGAGATCCATTTAAATTCAGGGGCATAACTTTAATTACATAAAGCTATAGCATTAATGATATGATTGAAATCTACTACTACTACTAGTAGCAAGAGTGTCTTATTAAAATTCAATTAGTATATCAATGTGTTTTTATAATTGATTGAGATGTTGGCTTAACTACATGATGCCATTCTTAAGGTTTAGTGAGTATTGTGATTGTGTTACTTTGATGTTATTATAATTTAGTTTGATCACATTGGTTTATTATATATATATATATATAAACAGTAAATGGATGAATTTGATTTTGAGAATAAAATGACAAGAGTGGTACTGAAACTAAAGCCATTGGGTGATTTGTATGGAGTGTTGACGATAAAAAAGGTGTCATTACTTGAAGCTGTGACCTTTGTCCAAACAACCTCAAAGATGCAACAACAAAACTCAAACAAGGTGTTATTCCTCTTCCTCAAATATTCTATTGATTTGTTTTATTACTTTTTTTTAATGATTTTTGTGTCTTCATATATATATATATAACTGAAAAAATGATCTCTAATATTCCCACCAGCAGCCATGAAGTCATTATTGGTCAAACCATCTGTATTAACCTAAAAAAAAATTATTTTTGGCTTGTCCTAGAAGATAGTGGATGTTAAGAGAGAGTTGGGAGTACGACTAGAAAGAGAAGCAAACTTGTCAAGGGTATTTTTCATGGTTCTACAACTTTTATTATTGGCCCTAACAAATAGAATGATGTTGTTAGTGAAAAGGATTGATGGGAGTAATTAAGGTGCATGGAATAAATTATAAGAAAAGATTTATCTATATATCCAGTTAAGGAAGTAAAGAGAAAAATAGAGAAGGTAGAAGAAAACAAAGGAACAACAATGCAAGAATATATTATCAATGTAACACAAGCACAAATTACCATTAGCATTTTCGCCACCTATGACTACAATCTCAAATGAGTGAGTCACTCTACTCTCATATGGGCCCCATGTCTTCCTTTTTAAGTGTAAAAATTTGGGGTTTATTTATCAACCCTGATACTGAATAGTCAGACCCCTCAAGGAATAGCCCCTAGCGTTATAGAGAAATATTTTCATTATTGTTTACACCGTCATTTCTCTCGCACACAGAGAAAACAAGAAGAAGAAGAAGAATAGGAGAAGAAAGAAAGAGAGCGATAATATAACTAGAGAATCTGAGCTTTGTCTCGAGAAAAAAGGAAGTTACTTGCTGGGTTAATTAGAAGCTCGCAAAAATCTAAGTAGTGGTTCTTTTTTTATTCCTTCGTTGTTTCCTTGCTCTTACTTTGTATCTGAACTCCTATATATATATATATGTATGAATATGTGACTCTGATCTCTCTGTGATTTTTTGTTTGGTAATTGGTTTTATATTTGTTTTTGTTTGAGCTTTTCTTCGACCTCCAATGACAATTAATGGGGAAAGGCATGTGGGATTGTTGACAATGTAAATCACAAGTGATTGTTTTCTCCAATTGACTCGTCGGAGGCTAGCTAGAGAGGTTATTGTTTTCTTTATTTGGGTTTGCATGTTATTTGTATGATTGTGAGTTTTTCAATTGAATGATTTTGTACTTGTTGTTCTTTTGAGCTCTTATTGTTCTTCATAGATTTATTTTGTTGATTTTCTTATTCAATAATTTTGATTATCATCTTCATTTGTGGGGTGGAGTATTGCAATGGTTTCTCTCTCACTCAGAACTTTGGCCGTTGCACTCGTCGGTTCATTGATTACATGCGTGAAATTCTGTGTTATTTCCTGACTATTTGAAACATTGCTCGCACTTTTCTGGGATTATGTGTGTTTTTATTCTACACTGATGTTAAACAAAACTCCCAATTCATAAAGATCATTTTGGGAATTCTTTTTCCAATAAAAAAGAGAACACTTTGCATATGTCTTTGCTTGTTATGGTGTTTGTTTATGACATTTACGAAAGTCACACATTATTATTCAATTTATGATTTACCTTTACCATCTTTGTGCGTTAAATTGCTATGATTCTGTCGATTAAGAAAACAAGTTTCTTTCTTTCTTTTTTCCTTTCAAGAATAAGCAGGGATCATTTCGATAACCCTAATCATTTTAAGGGATCCACGAAACCCTTGAAACGAAGAGAGCTAGTGGGATTACAATATCCAACGTGTGATGGAGCTTTCTGGAAACCAGCATCCATTAGAAGACAAAGAACAAACTTCATCGTGTAAGTCTCACAGACTCAATGTTGTTACTGACAATAAGGAGGAGAAGGACAAGACACTCATGAACATCAACGAGCATCTTGATTATCAAAATGATCCCAATAAGAGTATGCTCATCCACCGGCTTGGTCGTGATATGTCAATCAACTGTTTGATTCGGTGCTCGAGGGTTGACTATGAAGCAATCGCCTTGGTGAATAACAACTTTCGATCCCTCATTAACAGTGGAGAATTGTACAAATTGAGACGCAAGGCTGGCATCGTGGAGTATTGGGTTTACTACTCTTGCGACCTCCTTGAATGGGAGGCATTTGATCTAGTACGAGGTCGATGTATGAGCTTGCCCAGAATAACTTCGACTGAATGCTTCATGTGTTCAGATAAGGAGTCTCTAGCTGTCGGGACAGAGGTTCTTGTTTTCGAGAAGGATATTTTGTCTCAAGTAATTTATAGATATAACATTTTAATGAATGAATGGACCAGTGGTATGCAAATGAATGATGCTAGATTCTTGTTTGCTTCATCTAGTGTGATGGGGATTGGTATTTTAGCTGGCGGGTGTGATCCACTCGGGAACATTATGAAGTCTGCAAAATTATATAACTCTGAGAGTGGGACTTCAAAGATGCTTCCAAGCATGAACAAGGCGAGGAAGCTGTGTTCTGGTGTGTTCATGGATGAAAAGTTTTATGTGCTTAGAGGAATTGGTGAAGGGGACACCAAGCCACTGACATGTGCTGAGGAGTTTAATTTAGAGACTAAGACATGGCGGTTGATACCTAACATGCTCCCGCATCCAAGATCATGGAAGCGCTTCCTTTGATGGCAGTGGTGAACAATGTTTTATATGCTGCAGATTATGCAGAGATGGTGGTGAGGAGGTTTGATAAGGCTAATAATACATGGTCCACAATTGGAGGGTTTCCTGAGAGGGTGAACTCAATAAATGGGTGGGGGCTAGGCTTTAGGGCTTGTGAAGATAGGCTGATTATGATTGGTGGGTCCAAGCATGATGGTCGAGGAAGGGGTGTTGAGGTTAATTCTTGTGTCCTGGGTCAAGGTGCACTTAGATGGGACTTGCTTGCACGTAGACTATGTGGAAGCTTTGTGTATAATTGTACAGTGATGGGATGTTGAAGAAGTGGTTCTTTAAGTGAACTGGTTTTTATGGGGTTCTTCTTTGCCTTTGGATTATTCTTCTAGCTGATAAAGTTAGGGTTAATGCATGGTAATCTCAACCCTTCTTTTTTGGAGTCATTAATACACGTTTAAAAATATTTACAAACAGACATGTAATTTTCTTTTCTTTGTTTTTAGTTGCTTTGGGTGATCTCTTCATTATAGTATTCAAAAGGCTTTCAATGTTGGGGATCATTTAAGTAATAGGCACATAAATAACGTGAGCTCCTATTAATTGTTGGGTTGCAACTTGTAATGACCATTTTATTAAGTTAAATAATGAAAATAATGTAAAATAATTGTCTCGTTAGTCATTACTTCTCATCTTGTTTTATCCCCCCCCCCCCCCTTCCTTTTTTTTAATCATGATTTCAAGTTTTCTCTTAATTTTCTATAATCACTCTTACAGAAGTATAAACTATATTTATTAAAATATAGTATAGATGTGTACCCAAGGTCGAACTCTCGCGGAGCTCAATGTGATGAGGCTAAGAGAATTTTGACGAAGGTTATAACTTCTATTCTTGAGGGTTGTCACGATTTAATAAGATTTTTAAGAGCCAAAACAATACTTGAGAGAAAACCCTAAAGATTGACTATCATAGTTCATTCATCACAAAGGTTAGATAATGAATATGCATTTACTTTTCTATGTTAGAACATGTATTTAAACTATAAACACAATTTCGTAATGGATCCATTGGACGCGGCATCGATGTGATTAGCCTCATCGTCTAAAACAAAATTTTTGTTGCTATTCATATATTCTCTAATTTATTATTATTTATTTTCTAGAAAATATATTTATATATATATATAGCTCATTATATTTGGTATTCACTATTCAGCCAAAAAAAATATTTGCTATTCACTATAATGCTATATATATTTCTGGGCTTTAACTATTTTGCCTTATCCTACAAATATTCACTAGATTTTGATCACTTTCATTTTTTTAAAATTTTAAAATATGTATATATATATATATATATATATATATAATATTAATCACAGTCCTATATATGAAACTCCATCCAGAGTGAGTATCGAGGCGGAGGCGGTTGTATCTCCTGCCAATTTTCATGATGATACAAGCAACTTTTTCTCATGTATATCAATGATGGATGAAAATGAATCATGTAAATGTGATGTTGTAGTGGGCGTTGATATGTCTCAATGTGCCTCTGGTGGAAGCGATAGTTCTACTATTTGTACTGACGTTGCTTATGGGTGATACAAGAGGACGTGACTGATGGTGCCCAAGATGGTGACCTATATATTGATTAACAATATTTCTTTAACTAACGATTTGAAAATCACATCAAGTTCACCAACTGTAGCTTCTGGTGGAAGTGGAAGTAATTTGACAGAAATTGGTACGTTGACCATTGCGGAATAAAAAAAGGTGAAAAAGGTTTATTTAATTGAATACTTTTTACATCTAATGGGATTTACTTCTCCGAGAAATGAATGAATTTGCAAAGCTATCAAACTTTGCAAATCTTAAATACTAAATACTAACTAGTTGTTAGGTGTATAATCAGAAAATGCTTCTTTTAACTGAGCCTTATGATCTTTTCTTTCTTTTTATTTTTTTTTTAAAATTTTACTTGCTCTTTATATACTTGATATTCTTTGCAGCTCCCATGAAAATTGCCTCAAAGAAGCTTCAGAGGGTGAGTCTGATCCTTCTGTGAAAACACTGGAAATGAAAGTGAAAAGAAAACAAAGACAGAGAAGAATGTACAATGAAACTAATATAAAGGTGTAATTTGTCACATTATTGATATGACCACTTGGACAATGCTGTTAAGAATATAACTTTACCATTCATTATCTTCTTAAAATTAATCAACTTATTTGTTTGCACTTTTAGAAATAAGTAAAGAATGCATCAAAGAGAAATCCATCATGGAATGATATAAAACTGTCAACTTTTGAATCGACAATTTGCACCATCCATCTATATGCTTCACTTCTCACTTTTATATCTATGTAGTATATAAAGTGAATACATTGAAACTTTTTTTTGTCAAAGAATAGAATACATCTAATTGGTTATGATTCTCATTTACTCTCTCAAATACTCTAATTGTTTTAAAGAGATATGATGATACTCTAAATTATTTTTTTTTAAAAAAAAGTGAAATTAATGGATATGAAAGAAGTACAACTTTCATAATTTAAAATTATATATTATTAACAAATTATTAAATGATACATAACCATTTACTTTTTTATGAAAAATAACTTCTCTTATAACTTCCCTTTCCATATCTCCATAATTTTCTCTTCACTTTAATATGAACATGAATAAATTATACAATTTTTTATTTATTTCAAATTTCTAAATTCAACATTTTACTTCAAACTCAAATATGATCTAAATTCGTTTAATTATTAATAATAATATAAGAAATTATACTACCCTCTCCTTCATTTTTCTAATATAAAATCTAGAGTTATTTTTAAAATAATAAAATATTCTCTATATATTCTATTATTAATGTGAGGAAAAAGTATTGTTGGTACCCTAACGTGTGAGGCAATTTTTAGTTATACCTCCAATGATTTTTTTCAAATATACCCCCAAATAATTGACGCATGTTTAAAGAACTATATCGTATCATATCTAGTTGAGTACCGTTTGATCTCATTCTTTTATTTAGCATCTTTACCTTCATTGTATTTATTAAATGTTAACTAATGCTTCTTAACTTTGTTATGTGTAGGATGATGGCTTCAATAGCATGGACACAGTTGGAAAATGCAATAACTCATAAGCAAGTCTCTAGCTCAAGTGACTAAATTAAATGCTTGAAAAATTTAAGATACTCAATGTAAATTATAGAGTATACATTATTTAAGTAGTTGATTTCAATATTATTGTCTAAATTATAATTTGTAGTTGTTTATCGATATAAGGATTTTAGATAATCTTTAACTTTAAATCAATTCAAACGTTACATACATATTTTTGTGCCCTAACTTAATTAAACAAAAATTATTTTTGTTCATTTGCAATGTTGTTATTGTTTTTAGTCCCAATGTTCCTCTATTTGTTTAAGTAAAATATATAATTGAATCCCTACATTTTTTTAAGGTACAATATTCTTCTATTCTCGTTACTACATTTTTTTAAAACAATTTTTTTTAAAAAATTATCTTCACTTTTGTAGGCATTTTGGTCCTCAAACTATGAGATCAGTTTTGTTTGGGTCCTAAAACTATTTATGGATTTTTTTTCTCAAACTACGAGATTAGTTGCATTTTGGTCCGCAAACTATTTTTTGTTCTATTTTCGTGTCTAAAATCATCTAATTTCAACCTTCCTATATTTTTGTGAGTAAAATATACAAGTCAATCCCTAAATTTTTTTGGGGTACAATCTTACTACATTTTTTGTAAAAATTTAAAAAAAAAAATAAAACTATTTTGTTATCTTCCCTAAAAAAAAATCATCTGGTTTTTTTTTTCTCAAACTACGAGATTAGTTACATTTTTGGTACGCCAACTATTTTTTATTCTATTTTCGCGTCTAAAATCATTCGATTTCAACCTTCCTCTTTTTTTTTTTGACTAAAATATACAATTCAATCCCTCAATATTTTTAGGTGCAATCTTCCTCTATTCCCGTTACGACAATTTTTTGCAAAAACTTCAAAAAATTATGATCTTCACTTTTGTAGGCATTTTGGTCCTTAAACTATGGGATCAGTTTCATTTGGGGTCCTAAAACTGCTTTTGTTTTTGTTTTCAAACTGAGATTAGTTTCATTTTGATCTCCAAACTATTTTTTGTTATATTTTCATGTACAAAATCTTTTGATTTCACAAGTTTGAGATAAATTTATCGTTCATTTTTCTTATTAATATTTTGATCCGTCACTTTATTTTTTGGTCATTGAATTTCAGAAATAGACTCGATCATTGATGATTGCGATTTTCTACGAGCCCCGAGTTATAACTTACACATTTTAAGGACTGATTCATTGGACTGATAAAAAATTATAGATTGCATGATGTTTAATGTTTTATATTTGAAATTCGTTATTTTTATGATTTCGCTGTTTACAATAAATGTGTTAAGAAAGGTCACAACGATAATTGAGAGCATTGAACCTGAAAAAGAATTGGAAAAGTCAATGGAAAAGGGTGCCAAAGGCAAAGAAGTTTTTGAGAAAATCAAAGAGGTCAAGGTTGTCGCTAGGCATGTAAATATGGAGATTGAGGATATAGAGTATGTATGATATATTATATGGTTGTTCATCAAGTATATTAATGTTGCTAACAATAAAATATTTTCTAATCGCAGAAAGTGTAAAGCATCAATTACTCTGTGGGGAGCTTTTGCAGAAGTTGTTCAGAAATACATTTCTACTAATAAGGATGGCCATATAGTGGTTGCATTACAATGGTGTCGTGTTGGGGAGTATAAAATGAAATGACATTGATGAATTCCATGTATGTCACTCGTGTGTTTATTAATGCCGACATACCTGAGATTCAATCATTTATAGATGGATTGGATGCGTCTGAACGAGTAAGCCCTGGGAATGGCCAGTCTCGCCTGTCTAATGCGCCAAATGGCTCTTTGGTTGCTGGTGTTGGGTTTCAGGGTATCCCAATCTCCAAAAAGTGTGATCAATTCGTCTAATGGTAACTTATTTCATTGCGATGTGATCAATTCGTCTCTTCGCCTTTTGTGAGGTTTGGTGGTTTCTTGGTTTGTATTTTATTTCTTATAGGTAATACATGTTCTTGGAATAAATAATTGAATATTTGTTGTAGGTTCAAGATCCATCTAAATGTTGTTGACCACACTGGGGCTGTAAACATTATTGTTTATGATAAGGACGCAACGAATATTCTTGGTGTCACTGCTGTAGTGAAACGCAGTACTCATAGTAAGGTAATACATGGCAATGAATATACTACTTTTGCTTTTGAATATTCTAACTAATTCATAGTTACTTACATAAAACTTAACATGTATTGATAGGGTTCTGACGATGAGCAAATTTTCCCTAAGGTGTTTGATAATATTCTAGGTAAGAAGTTGCTTTTTAAAATCACTACAAGTGTCCTAAGTGAATTTGACAATCCATCATTCACTGTCCAGCATATGTCATGGAACGATGCTCTAATTGCCGAGCTTCATTCATCTAATAAGGTTTGATTTGTTTATTGGTAACGTGTTAATATTAGAGTTTTATTATAACCACATTGTAATCATACCTTTAGGTTTTGTGAATTTATCAGGTGCTGCAAGAAGAAACCATTGATACTACCGATGTAGCTTCCAATATAGTAACTAAAGTAGTTTACCATTTTATATTTCACGTAACCATCATATTATTAATATATGCAGGACTTTATACCCATATGTGTTGTATGTACTCTAATATTTTTACGTAATTTTTAATTCTAACCGTCAACATGTAAACTAGGATCCAGATGTGGTATCTCTAGGGGATAGCGCTGAGACACCTATGCAAAATAATAAAGTCATTGGGAAAGAAGCATTGTCATTTTCTGACTTGAACAGCCCTCCCAATACTATTAACATATCAAGTTCTGATAATGGTTCGGTTTCTGCGACTTCGGAAACGCTCTCAAGCACACTTGGAGTGCAAGAAACCCCGAAGTCGGCACCTGTCAAGGAGTTGTCTGACATTGCATACTCAACAGGTCATGCATACAACTCAAATTCAAAGAAAAAATCAGTGAACAACTCTAATAAGAGGACATGTGCTTGAAAATCTAATGGCGATGAAGATGTTGTATCGATGCGAAGAAAATCAAGCAGGAGAAGTGCTAGTTGAGTAAAATTTTGTGTCAATGAGCTATATGCTAGTTTTCGTGTCATTTTATTTTGTTTTTTTAGTTTTATTTTGCTTATGTTATTGTTTTAAGCAGGGGTCTTTTTATTGTTTTTTTTTTTTTGTTATCTGGTGGTTTGTTGCTTATATTAATTCGAAATAATCGTGGTCAACTTTTGGTTGATTGCATGTTTGTTTATCTTCAGAAAATAAATTCGTCTCCTTTAGAGTTCGTAATTGTCATCTAATAAAGTGAAGTTATTATTATTTTTTTGCTCTTATCATAAAGTTTCAGTTGATTATCTACATTATGTAAATGCAAGTTTAGTATCATACTTTTTTTAATTCAATCTTTTTTTAATCTTAGATGATGAATTCATGTAAAAGTTATTTTGTATCCACCTATTGAAAGGATCTAACTACACGTATATTTGTCATTTCAAATCTATTTAATAATATAAGTCAATCCACCTTATGAGCCTTAATTAGATTATTTTGAGATTTCGAAAGATGGTATGGGCACAATAAACTATCTTTAACCAATTCAAAGTAGTCACACGATTCAATGTTCCATACCATGAACCCCACCACAACCATTCCTCTTCTGCACAGTTATTGCGACATCATGCACACCCATCCATTTTCTTGTATGTTATGTTAAAAGGAACTAAATACGTGAAGTGAAAGTTAACTAATCAGTAACTACCAAAAATTTTGTTGTATATATGTGGAAGTACTACTGTAGGTGAAATCACTATTTGGTCGTTCAGATTCATCACCCAAAATTATTTTAGGCAATTACTTTCATCATATATGGATACTTTTTTCATCAATGGTGTTGGATTTCCTTCATCAGTGATGGTCAATATAATGAATCGTCTCACTACTAAGGAATTGCCAAGATTCACCGAGGTATCATATAAGTGGTTTCAAACCATGGTTAATATTATGGGAGACTGATATTCTATTGCACTTTGTAGGCTAGGTTAATTTTTTTCGGTGTTGACCAAGTCCATTCTATGGGTTGTATTATCATGGTATGGGGGGATCGTACATATTCTAATGATTATCTGAGGTTTACTCGATTCGATATACGGAGGCAAGTGTGGACTGCGATCAGGCCACCAAACTTCAACCTCAGAGTTTGGAACAGGAGCTGTGTTTGGATCAATGGTTCTATGTATTGGGTTTCAGACCATCCTGAGCAGACGTGTAACTCCCATATGATTATTGTAGAATACAACATACATGATGTATTTTCTATAGTTCTCCATGTCCTATTACCAATGCTAGCAAAATATTCAAGGTTGTTGAGGTGGATGATTCGATTGGGCTGTTTGGTGTTAGATAAATGGGATGAACGTTACATGAATGTTTATGTGTGGGTTGGCTATAGAGGAGAGGATTTATTTATTTGATGAATACATCACTTGTTTTTCATGTTGTCATCTGACTTAGTTATTGCTGGGTTTATCGGGTCTATGTTGACATGTGTTCGATACATTTACGAAGGTCAAGGTTCTGACTCGCAGAATTCTTTCAAGATATTGATTTTGCATTACACGATAGATAACGTAGTGCACCACACGACATTGACATTGTCATACACCCATCCGTGTGTTGTTGAAGACTAATTTTTTGTGGAAGTTTGTTTAAAATTTTAGCCTGTCAGAGGCTGTCGTTGCCATTACTTTGGCGACTACCTTATATAAATAGGTATTTTTCGATTTTATTTCACTTTTTATATATAATGTTCATTTTCAGTTTGATATCTATTAGATTTAATTCGGTGGACGTGTTGTATTTTTCTGAGTTATTATAACTTTTATTTTTAATACATTTTTTTTCATTGTGCGTT
Source organism: Chamaecrista fasciculata (assembly GCA_003254925.1). NCBI lineage: Eukaryota > Viridiplantae > Streptophyta > Magnoliopsida > Fabales > Fabaceae > Chamaecrista > Chamaecrista fasciculata. The sequence continues at coordinate 7,533 of QANZ01028701.1, read as the reverse complement.
GATGGTGTTGTTATTTAGCTATTTTAATTGACTTATACATTTTTTCAGGTATTTTATTATTTTTTAATCAGTATTTTAATAAGCTATTTGTTTAAACTTTAATACGAGACTGAGTATATACACTTCTCTAGGTTCAAGTTAAGCAAAATTTGAATCTATATATTTTTTTGTTTGTTTGGTATTGTCTATATAACTTTTGTTGGTTATTTATTTTTCTGAAGTAATTTGGATATATCGATGTGTATATTGTTTTCTTTTTTACATGATCGAGTTACGGCCCATAATTCACAATTCACATAGATTATGATAAATTTTTAAGTGTCATGTACATTTATATAACATCATTCTCATGAATATTTTTTTTTCAAGCCTGTATTACTATGATTCTATAATTGAAATAATTTAAGCAAAATAAATAGGGCATCAACAATTTCACAAAAAAAAAATAGGGCATCAACAATAGCTGAGGTTTTTTACGAGCTATATTGATAAAGTGTTGCACCTAATTTAACAATATTCTTAGGACAATGACAACAAATAATATAAACACATTATGGTATTACCGGAATTAGTGAGGCTGTTACTGATATTTTCTTTTAACTGTGGTAATTCATAAAAATGAATTTGATTTATTTTTTTTTAATAAATAATTTTGTTTGTTCAATGTGGATTGTGTAAGCACAAACATCCTTTATTATATAACCAAACTAGCATTTTGTAATTTATGTGCATGTGTCCAATTTGATATCAGTGTAATTCCTTCAAGGAAACGCATATAACATCGAGTTTTTCCCATCCATGTATTTACGATACTCCGTATTTTATTTTCTAAATAAGTATATCGTCATTAATATCTATAGAAGTTTCATTGTTTAAACAAGTCATTGTTATTATACTTAAATGAGTATGTTGAGATATTCTCTGATTTTACTTCGGTCCTTATGACTTATTTCACACGTAAACAATCTAAATGGTCTAATATTAATCATTTGTTTGTTACTCCATGTTTCATTATAAACCAATCAAATTGTCACTTTTTAATTTTACATTTATTATATACCAACTTATTTAAGTGAATATTATTATATCATCTGATTAAATGGTGAATGGCATGATATTCAATGTTTGTTTTTTTATTTTACACCATTCGATTTGTAGGTGATGTCCATGATGATTTACAATATCTCAACTAACCGAGTGTATATATTCATGTAATTCCAAAGTTTTTTGCAATTAAAGATTTCAAGTGCATATTTTTCATGTTATCTTATAGTAATGTTATATCTATGACATTTGTTAAGGTATTTATTTATTTATTTTGTTGTTTCTATGTCTTTGGTTATTTTTGTAATTTGTGGAAATTATATTAATTTATTTTTTCATTTTTTTAGCTACAATCAATGCAAAGCAAGGGAGTTCTACGCATGGTCTTAGTCCTCCATCTGTTCATTCAAAAATTAAAGCAATGCATATTTATAGTTGAATTGCTAATTAAATATTTTCATTACAGTTCTATTGAATTTTAATTATTTCTCTTAGATTTAGCTATTAGATCATTACTAACTCGGGATGTTTGTCATATAGGTCCAAACAATTTGACATGCCAAATTACTGGTTAGTATTTTGAAGAAATCATATGTGAAACTATTTATATCGGCATGTATATTGGGTGGTGTTTATTTCATATATTAATTTAAATTTGTACTTTACAGAATCTCTTGCAGTCCAACTTGAGTACACTCCTGAGATTGATTCTCGTCAGAATAACAATAAACCAGATGATATATGTATATTTGATTCGTTCGGTTTAACATACAACAATTTTTTAAGTTTATATAACTTAATACTGCAATGTCGTGTCTAATTATAATATTTTTTATACAAAATATTGAGATGTTGGTGTTCCTAATTATGAATGAGAGTTTTGTGGAGCACTATTATTGTATGAGGAAAAAATCGATAAGAGATCAAGATCAGTCAAGCCTAAGTTTTTATTGTGTTGTATGTTGGGCAAAGTTTAGCTACCGAGAATGAAGAAAATCCCTGCAATTTTGGAGAATCTGATGACAAAGGAAGATACTCGTGGAAGATATTTCATATGGAATATTAGACAAAATAATAACATGTGTGACGAACCCCTAACGGAATCCGTGACCAGCACAGACCACACAGAGGAACCCTATGGCCCGTGAGCCTAACACATACCTCCATGACATAAATTCATAAATTTTACTTCTGCATTAATTAATAATTCGTTACTCGTAATTACAACCTTTCGTAAAATAAGCTTAACATTTCCCTGTCTACAATCCTAACGGAGCAACACTAGAAGCAAATACATAAAACAATATATCAGAGTCTAGATATCCACAAGAACAAGTGTATGGAACTTTAGAAGGTCTAGACAGCACTAGGAGATCGTTCCTGCAACCTGAAACTGAAAATGATAAATAGTAACGGGGTGAGTCAAGAGACTCAGTGAGTAATCCAATCTATTCTAGGTCATAAGAAAATTTTATATTCTTATTCATTCAAACATCTCATCAAACAAATTACAACCATACCTAACATATTCTTATTCACATCAACAAATAAGCATGCATACCATTAATCAAATTCCCACATCTCTACCCATGGACCTCTAATAAGATCTCTCACAATGCCATTAACACATGGTCATAGCTTTAACATTACAATTACACACAATTGATCATAGTTACACACATTCATAGATACATAACTTTGTCAACTAAGCTTACTCATCACGCATAACTTAGCTTCTTAAAGTCTAACATACTATCTTAGAATCCAAAGAACATGTCACTTTTATCATTTTATGAAAAACATTAATGATAACATCCAAGTTCCCACTACTTTTACTCTTCATTGTACCAAGGAAACTAAAATCAAATCATAGTCCAAAAATATTTTTGTCTACTCAAACTTAGCATCAAATGCAATAACATTGAGAACCACTACGAAATATCCACAATTATTACATTCAAAGTATACAAGTAACCCCTTTCACACCTATGCATAATATACTTCAAGGCTTTTCTCCCAGAACTTAATTACATTTTAAGCATCGTTCATACATACGAGTTCAAATGGGTCAACATACATCAAACACCCCCTTGTACATTCTAATCACATCATTAATATACCTTTTACCACTCTAAATTACGCACATGTAATGCACACGTCAATAGTCCTCATCCATCCTAAAAATAAAATCACAATATACAAAGTAGAATACATCCGAGGATAATTATGGCATTCAAACCTACTTCACTTATCATAGTACCAAAATCACAATTCCCACAGTACAATATCATTGAAAGCATATAATAAACCAGTCAGTTCTTCGTTTTAGCCATCCACTATTACTTTTTTTTTTCAGCTATAACAATTAATAGTAGATACAACAACCTTTTATATGCTAGATCATGGAGTTGAAAAACATATATGTACACACATACTTTATAACATAATAATTCATATACATTACTTCTTATGCTATAAACAAATACACCTATGTACATATTAAATTAATTATATAAAAAAAACTACCATATCATCAAGTACTCCTCTACAAACTATATTAACTACAAATAAGCCCAACAAAACAATTATTCTAAGAGAGCAAAAGTTTTAGTTGTTGCACAAGAACATACTCTAATACTAGACAAATGAATCCCCATGAAGGACACTTCTAATAGTAATACTAACCCCACATAGAAGTTTCAAGAATTGATACGGGATGACACAGGACGTCCTATAAGGCCTCTCAAATGTTAGCTTATGTTGCTATTATGCCCGGGATTCATAGTAGCAGCAAAAGATAACACCGAATGACACTTTGCTCCGTTAGACACAGTGACCTAATCATTGCTCTGATACCAACTTTGTCACGACCCCCTATGGAAATCCGTGACCGGCACAGACCACAAAGAGAAACCCTATGGCCCGTGAGCCTAACACATACATCCATGACATAAATTCTACTTCTGCATTAATTAATAATTCGTTACTCGTAACTACAACCTTTCGTAAAATAAGCTTCACATTTCTCTGTCTGTAATTCTAATGGAGCAACACTAGAAGCAAATACATAAAACAATAAATCAGAGTCAAGATATCCACACGAACAAGTGTGTGAAACTTCAGAAGGTCTAGACAACACTAGGAGATCATTCTTGCAACTTGAAACTGAAAATGGTAAATAACAACGAGGTGAGTCAAGAGACTCAGTGAGTAATCCAATCTATTCTAGTCATGGAGGGCAAGGTATCTCCACCAGTTTCAAAATAATAATGCATGCACATAGTACAATCATATTTCAAATACACATAAACAAGTTAAGCATCTTTGTCATCACCTTTCATAATCAAAGTCATCGTATAGTCACATATTAAATACAGATCGTAATTCGAATGATCATATAGGTCACATACTTGAACATCCAATAAAAATTCCATCAATTCCAAATCTGTAATCGTTCAAGTCATTTCGCAAATTTGAAATACATTTTTATCGTAAAACCCATGGGTGTCGCCCCCGTTACTGGTGAGTGAAACCGAACGTCCTGCAAATGGCCTATCCCGCGAGAACGAACAGACTCCCCACCTCAAGGGCTCGAGACGATCTATCGTGGCACGACCTCGAAAGCCTAGAGCCATGCCACTCCGGCCCGTCCCCGAAAGCCTAGATCTATTCCCACATCACATCTTGGCCAATAGATGGTGTGACTCCGAGACCAAAAGCCCAATTGGTACCCATAACGAAAGAACCAACGATTCACCCAACCAGCCAAAAAACATTTTCCAAACAATATCAAATCTCATTTTCATCATAGTGTTTATCAAAAATATTATATCATACGTATAAGTCTTAAATGAACTTTTCAAACATATTTTCGTAAAAACTTTAACCTCGCCAAAAAATAATATGCATCAAATATTTCACATAGGCATGATAAAACAAGTTCTAGAATAGAGATGATACTCACCTGAAGGTCATGCACAATGACCTAAAATCCATTAATCAAATTACTACCTTCAACTTGAAATAGAATGCGGAGTACCTAAGTTTAATAACAAAGTATTTTCATTCTATTAGAGCACTTCTAGCATATAATTCTCCAAGAGACATCTTTCACATAACTACCATATACCATAAGCCTTCTCAAGTCCTTACTTTAATTTTCAATACTATCAACTTTGATACTACACTAAGTATAGGACATCAACTTAGTTCTAAGAGAGCTTGAGTTAATATTTGGGAGCATTAACAAATGATTTTCGAATTACCAAGTCTTTCAAGAAAGTGTATTGCTAACCTTCCATCTATCAAGATTGAAACACACACTTTTCAACACCAACCTTGATGTTAAAATCAACTTTCACATTTTAAATACAAGCTTATAGTTTCAAAATCCTCCATAATTTCATAGAATCCCCTTTAGTTCAAGAAAACCATAAAAATCACCCATAGGGACTAAAATGCAAATTTAAAGTTTTGAGCATAAACACCAAGTTGCAAAATACACTTTCAAAATTCACATCAATACTCTAGAACTCATTTTCATCCTCCAATAAGCTCATCCAAACCAACAATTTTGAGAAAACTCAAGATATTTGTTAAAAACCCCAATTCAAAGTTTTCCCCAAACAATCTCAAGTCCAAAAATTCGTGTAGAAAGTGTTTGAAACATCACAAATTAACAATAAAACACTAGAGAATTGAAGAAAACATCAAAGATTCCCACAAACTCGAAAATAGGAACAAATTTGAAGAAATGGAGGAGAAAGTGTACCAAATGAGGAAAAGAAAGGAGGGGGCCAACAGTGCTACTGTTCAGGACCACCGTCGCCGACTCCCGACGACCAGAATGTGGCAGAAGATAGGGGTGCTCTGCTGTGGTGGTGGGCGAGATGGCAAGGAGCGAAAGGAGTGAGTAAGACGCGACTTGGAGAGAAAATGAGAGAGTGAGCCGAGAGAGACAATGTGATGGTTGAGAGAAAGAATCTAAGTAGATTAAAATCCTTGGGGCTAGTCTAGAGACTTCTAAGTTTATGAAGCAGAGTTGTTAAGGGTTGAAATCACATAAATACCCCAAAAATCTTGAATCTCTTCAAAATAGTCATTAAAAAAATCAAAATTGTAGATATAGATTTTCTTAACAAAAATTTATATGGTTGGATTCGTTGTAATGGCTAGATTCCAAATATATATTTTATTTTCAAAAATACTTTGTCTATCAATTATTATTTGTTACTCGAAAGTATGTTATTTCAGTGCCAAAATAAAATGTAAGATGGAAGTTTTATCTTTGTTTGCTCCCAAAATTTAACCACAAGCTCATAATGACTTCTAGATTCACTATATAATCTAAGTTTAGACAAGCTACTAAGTTTAATACTTCCTATAGGCCAAAGTCCTATTTTGGTCAATCTGTTATGCTCATTGTTCCAAATAGGTTCCTCAGTTATTTTTCGTTCCATATTGGTCCCTCAGTTATCCAAAACTTGTCAAAGTTGGTCCCTCTAACGTTTTCCATCCATTTTTCCGTTAAAAAAATAGGAAAAATAAGCTTTCATCCCCAAAAGTTTTATTTTCTTATATTAAGGTCCTTTTCTTTTTATAATAGGATGAAACCGTAAGAAAAGAAAATAAATTAAGATTTTAAGTGAATTTGCCCAATAACAAAAAAATTTCTCTCCCTCTCGAACACCACTCTCTCTCTCCCCCTCGGCTCTCTCTCGCTCTCTCTCTCTCTCTCTCACACACACCGAGAGAGAGCTGAGGGGTAGAGAGAGTGGTGTGTGTGTGTGTGTGAGAGAGAGAGAGAGCGAGAGAGAGCCGAGGGAGAGAGAGAGAGAGAGAGAGAGAGAGAGAGAGAGAGAGAGAGAGAGAGAGAGAGAGAG
>QANZ01028692.1:15660-30776 GCA_003254925.1 Chamaecrista fasciculata | reverse complement strand
AGAGGGAGATGGCGCCATCTTGGTGGGTCCCATTGGGAGATTTGATCTCTCAATTTGATTCTCCAAGATTGCAATTTGAATTTAAATATAATATTAAGGTAATATTATAATTATAAATTCAAGCCTTAAAATAATTATATTATCAGAATATCTTTATTTTAGGAATTATTAAATCACCAAATTTCTCTCTATATATAAGGGACAAGTCGACTTGCCCAATAAGAATAGCATACTAACCCTAATTTGATTTTCCTCCTAAGAGTTAGAGAGAGAAAATATTCCTTTGCACACACATAGAGAAAGTCGACTTTCTCTAAGAAATAGAGAATTTCGACTTTAGCTCTAAAGTTAGGGTTTTGAGAGAAGAATAGACAAGAAGGAGTTCTTGTGGGGGGATTCTTTAAGCGCCACCTCAGCTGCTGATTCAAGAAGGAGTTCTTGAAGTCAGAGGTCTGTAGATTGGTCCCAGATTCTTTTGGAGAAAAGAATTGGAGGCTAGCACCTCGGTGTTCAAAGAAACTGTTCGTGTGGATTACTGGCAGAGGGAGAACTCTGGGAGTGGACTCCGTGGAACTTGCCCCGTTCAACCATCGAATTGAAACTCTGAGGTATAACACTAACCAAAAGTTTTAAATTCTGCTAGCGGATCCGTTCGGGAATCATAGGACCTAGGCGTTTTATTTAATTTTATTTTTGCTTCCGCTGCCTTAGGCGCCTAGGATTCCCAACAACCTGTCTTTCCAGTTCTTCCAGTTGCTGATGCTCGCTGGAAACCCACTCAGGCTCCCCCCTTTTCTTTGGATGTTCACCCGCCCGTTGTCCCCAGGCTTCACAGAAAACCAGTACAAAAACAATCTCACAGTGAGCTCCACGCCCACCGACCAGGCAGCATACTGCAAAAATTTCAAACTCCGCCAGCCGTTGGCCATCAGTTGCGCTGGACAGCAGTTGAGGTGATTTAGCACTTCCACCTCAAAATCGGTGAAGGGCAACTCGGAGCTACACTCCCGCAACAGCATCTCATGCACAATGAACCCTCGCCGATGAGTCCACCACATCAAATTGTTGCCATCCCACACGCCGACGGCCATGCCGCTCGCCTCACGGCCAGACCCTGGCCCAAAGTAAGTCTCTTGGGCCGCCTCCAAATCCTCTTCGTTGTCGAATCTGGATGGCTCCGCTGGCGGGCCCTTGGTCGCCCTGACCTCGGGGTTCCCAAACCCCTCTGCAGCGTCCCACGTAATCTCGTCGCAGGACATAATAAGGCGCTCCCCCTCGGCCGCCGATCCACTTAGAGGGCCCGTTGGCTCACCCATTAACCTCGCTGATTCCTCTTCTTCCCGGTCGGAGAGCTCCAGCACCTGCTCCTCCTCCGTCCTCTCCGACGCGTTTGATGGTTCCAAAGTAACTAGATCCATCCTCCCCCTATAAACACCCCGCGCGTCCTTTGCGTCACGCGCCCGTTTCGATAGCAATTCGGTTGCCCGCCGCACCACTTCGTCTAATGAGCGACGCACCTCTTCCAAATCCACAGAACTACTGCCCTGTGTAGTCAAACTACTAACTCTACTTAGTTCTTCACCTTCTTCCAACTCCCTAATGACCACCATGGTCTCTAACACTCGCCAGAAAATTCAAGAACACAAGGGATTAGGGGTACCTGAAGACGTGGTTGTTAGTTTGACGGTTGAACAATTTGCGACGCTCGCCCTGATTATCAACTACCACTCCTCGCAACCTGCCAACAGGAAAATACGTGTCATCACGACTCAATGTACTCGCATCATACTAAAAACCGCCCGGCCCACTCACACGGGGCGCACGCCCCATTAACCCAGAAACATCCTCCATCAGGGAGCATGAACACGATGAACAGAAAACCCAGAACACCCAGAAAACCCAGAAAACCCAGGAATCCCAGAAACCTCAACCCATTTTCAAATCTCCAGCAGACATAAACACGACCATATCTCTCCTATTTCAAATCCCCAGCCCATTTTCGCTGACTCTCGCAAACAAAACCTACGATCTACCTTAAGGTCGTGGTTGCAAGTTTTCACTGACTCTCGCAAACAAACCCCACACCCTGCAGCGATGATCCACCAAGTCCATACCAGGCCAACACCTATCCCTTTCCGAGTCCCCAACCAGTTTTCGCCACTACTCGCGACGGACTCACCAACAAACAGACTCACAGAACTGCAACCACGAAACCCTAACCCAAACGACATAAACAGAGAGTCACGGAGAAATACTCACCAAGAAACGTGATCTCGAACCGTTCTTTACTCACACCCACTGTGCTCCGACTCCGACGGCGGCTAATCGACTCCGGCAAGGTACACTCGTCAATTTTCTCTTTTCTCTCTCCTCAAATCTCGTATACAGGCAAAAGTGCCAAAGACGCTTCTTCTGGCCCTTATATACCCTCACAAGCGCGGCATACGAGACGTTTTTTGCCTTTTCAAATTCAGGCCACCCGGGTTGCGACACGTGTCTGTGACAAGACAGCGCTACCTACCACATGGTTGCCCGCCTTGGAAAACCCCGACGTTCCATTTTCCCTCGATATGGACGCCCGACTTTTCCTATTCCTCCCTCTGCGTGGAGACAAGTACTCCTGCACATTTTGGGCGTACACCTAAATTGCATGCATGTCCTAGGCGTTGGTTCCATCGCCTGCTCTCCAAACCTACCTTCCTGCGCGCCCGCCAGAAGGCAGCGACGGACGCACACGTTGGCTTCTTTAAGGAGGGACTTGTAATACATCACTATTTGGGCATACGCCTAAGTAACCTTCGAACCGGGCCCCTCCGAACCTGACAAGGCGCACTGGAGCCCATTTGGACATTAGAGGCGGCCGTGCTCCACCCTGGGTCACGGCATGCGCCTCCGGACTAACGCAGTCACCCACGACTGCCCTATCCCGCAAACTTCGCTAAGGGAGATCGTGGGTCACGACCTTAATCACCCACGATCTCCAATTTCATGGCGCCCGCCAGCAGAGTAGACACGCAATCACCCACGATTGCCTTGCTCCGCAAATCTCGGTCTCCACCATCTCCGCTGGTGGAGATCGTGTCTGGGTACGTGGTCCGCCCCGCGCGCTGACCATCTCTCTCCCCCTGCTCTATAAATAGAGCTCAACTCAGCAGTTTAAGGTTAGCTACTCTTTGCATTTCAGAACTCTCTTACTCTCATATTTCTCTCTTAGTAAGTTGAGCGTCGGAGTATTCTTCGCAGGGCCCCCCTGTGAAGTTCTTGCAGATACTTGGACAATCATTTGCTCTCGCAGCCTACATCCGGTGAACTAGGTAAGTGCTATCCATTTTCTAGTTTATCACTTATAATTGAGTTAACTCAATCTAATCCAACTCAAACCAAATAGTGATGTGTTAGACTATATTATATTTTTATTCTTTATAAGCTTTTTTTTTTAATTTAGTCCCTCTTATCTGTTTTTCTCAATTTGATCCTTCACAATTTGTTTTTAAGGGATTAAATTGAGAATAAAAATTTATTTGAGCGATCAAAATATAATTTTAACTAAATAAACTTTTTCAACCCAAATCAATCTGTAAGCCCAACTTAAACCAAACTAAACTAGTAGATTGAGTTGATTTTAACAGGTTAGCAAGTTGACTCAACCCACTAAATACTTATGATACACCGAATTTCTTTTTTATTGTTCATTACTGTTAGATCACATAGATGATCGATCTAGATTCTTGCATTTGATTTCTTCATTTTTCGGGTTCATTTTAGAGAGATAAAAAGGAATAGATAAAGAGAGAAAGTATATGTCTCATGAAATAATTGATATGTGGGCCTCACATTTTCTCTCTCTCTCTCTTTTTTTTTTTTTACTTTATTTCTCTAAAATGCACAAAAATAAAATATAGAGAGTAAAAATACAAAGAATCTACTTCCAATAAATGATTGATGTTGCACTACATCACAAGCTATGAAGCATGGACACAGATACGTAGGGGTGAGCAAAACCGATATCATCCAATTCCAACCGATCTAAACCGACAAAAATCGATAAAAACCGATTAAAATTTGGATGGTTTGGATGGAAAATAAGATAACTAAACTTGTTTGGTTCGGTTTATTTTAAAAAATTATTGGTCAACCGAACCACCCAATAAAAGTGATCCTATATACTTTTATATATAAAATATTTCTATAAATAAAAATATAAAATACTTCCATATATAAAAAAAAAAAAACTAGAAACAACCCCGTGGATGTTAATTGCTGCAAGCCAAACCTTCATTATCAAGTTCGTTTGACTATCTAATAAAATGCTGCAGGTCAAACCTTAATTATCAGCTTCATTTGACTACCAAAACAATACTATCATAAATATGATACATTTGGTGGAAAATAAAATAAAAAATAGAAGAGTAACTAAAGATGACCAATTAACGAAAAGTTTAAATCTAAATCTAGATGGAATTATGCGTTTAAGCTTTAACCTTCAGTTATTGTGACTTAAACTTTAAGGTATAAGGGTATAAATAACCATGAAACAACACCTTACGTTGTGAGCCAAATTAAAAAGTTAAAAAACTGTGATAATAATGTATGGAATATATCATTGTAGCATCGAATAAATAATTATAGTCTGTAATGTAGCGATAATCTCCAAAGTATTGGGCCAAGAAACAGAACGAAAAACCTTTATTATGGATTACAACGTCAAAGTCTAACTACAACAAACAGAATAAGTGACATAATTCGAAAACATATAATAAACACTGATATAAACAAAAAAATTATCAAACAACCAAAACAGAAACAACTTATACCATATAAAACATATAAATAAAACGAAACAAAACAAATTATCCAACTGTCAATCAGCGGATGACCGGGCACCCGTCATAAGGTGCCAACGAATCAAATTAATAATACTTGAGTCTCGCAAGTATTACTATATATTAATATATAGTATAGATGCTAACGCCAAGGTCGAATCTCTCGCGGACCTTCGTGGTTAAAGATAACTACTAATTGCATGAATATCTATGAACTTAGGTGAGGCTATGAAGATAGGTATATGAACAATAATATAAAAGATAAAGGAACAATAAGATAAAGATGCATCCCACGAAGACATCTTGAACTCGCCCTTCCTTGCTCAATAAAAGATAACGGAAGAGTTTCTAAATAGATATGTGATCAGCCCAAATATTGACATGTTATTTGGTCTTCTTTTTACGTGCTTATAATGATAATTTATTGCAAATAGACCAATTAATATATTACGGCTGCACCAAGGTATGACACAATAAAGTGGATAAAATATATTATTTAGCATTTGTTTATTGTATTTTATGAATAGGTGCTACTTAATGGGTTTTTAAGTGTTTCAAATATCCAAATAGGGTCTAACAAAACATCTAGAATCAACGAGAAGATACTAAAGTGCGCAAGCTTCGCTTGTGCCGTTGGCTGTGATGCTGGCACAAATGATGGCACACGCCTCTCAGTCAGCATGACGTCAGCAGATAACCTTCAGCGTAAAAATAGGACGTGTCGTTGCCCGTGCCGCCAGGAATTCCCACGGCACATGAAACGAAGTAGTCTAGGGTAATATTTGGACGGCCATGATTCAAGATATCAAGATGCCGTTGGGATATTCCGCGAATCTCACTGTGTCGCCAACCTGTGCCGCCGGCACACGAGACGGCCCAAGCCCAATTTCACGCTTATAAATAGAGCTTGTCATGTTGGAGATTGTGCCATAGGGCCAATCATTTTATGTATATGTTTTGAACATATTGATTAATTTATGGAGATAAATTATGTTGTTATCATATTATTAGCATGTTTACTATAATAGCGTCCTTGATTAGTTATGAGATAATTAATCTAAATCCGTCCCTAGTCGATTGTTCTCGTGGGAGCGAGAATGAACTAAGACCAGCATGACCTCGGTGTATGGAGATACATGCACTAGATGCTTTACGAGAGTCATGGTGCAATTATGTAAGGGGTTACAAGTTGCTGGACTGACCCGGAGAGTTATGCATGGGTTTAGTCATTAGCTTAGTCTCTCCTGTACACCTGTCACGATGCCTTAGACCTGAGGTCTTCATTATTCCGGCGTTGTAGTTGTCAGACTTTGGCCTAGTCTAACGTTGCCCGTAGCAGGGCAGCCATAAGGGCTAGGTACGGGTTTGGTTGATTGTAGTGCTGAGGAATGTGGTTGACCAAGATGGGATTTTGTCCCTCATGTAATGAGAGATATCTAACTGGCGCCCTCAATGAGTCTGTCCAACGAAAGAGTGGCCACTCAAGAAAATGGGACTAACTAAAGAAGATCGAGAAAGTTGTGGTTTGGATTATGGATGACTTTCCCATGCCTAATCCATGACCAAGATATCGTGCGACAAAAAGGGTCTATGACAAGGAAGTACTAAGGTTAAGTCGGTTTCGATGAAAACGATAACTCACGTATTTTAGGTAGTCGTGATGGCTTGCTAGAGTCCGCTCTCGACTTGTGAGTCATAGAGATGGCTTGCTGCCAACTTCACGTGAGGCCTGCTGGGTCACACATGAGCAGGATCTGGACACCGCTTAAAGGACACGAATTAGGGTTAATTCGTGAGTCACTCCGGTGACACAATTTAAGACATAGCAAAATGTCTGGGACATAAAGTCTTGTCTTAAATATAATCTACAGTTGTGATATTTAGATTTGTGAGACAAATTTAAATATATTAATTGTTAAATAGTTAATGGGATTAATCTATTTACAATTATAATATTAGGGAATAATAAATTAGATAATTTTCCTAAAAGTTAGGAGATTATTGATTTATTAAATTCACTGATATTGGGCTTGAGGGTGGCGCCTCATGTGAGATGGTTTTAATTAATGGAAATGTTTTATTAATTAAAGTCATGAATTTGAATTCAAAGATTTGATCTAGATTTCAAATTCAAAATTTGAATTAAAGATATTAGGGTAATATTTTAATTCAAAATCATTGGAAGATAATAAGTTGGTTATAACTTCCTAAGAAGTAGGAATGTTATTTTTGATTTATAAAATTCCAAGAAGAGTGGGGAGGATGGCGCATTGCACTTGTGGGACCCAAGGGAAGATTTGATCTTCCATTTGATTCTCAAAGATTGCAATTTGAATTTGAATTGAAATATTACGGTAATATTTTAATTAGAAATTCAAGTCCTAAAATTGTGATATTATTGTAATCTCATAATTTTATAATTTGATAATCCTATAATTTAGGGATTCCCTAAATTATAATTATCAATTCCCCAACTTTATATAATTAACCGAGAAAAGTCGACTTTAAGGCTAAGAATTCATTAAGTGAGTTTTGCTTTTCTTCTTTTGTGAGACAAGAGAGAGAATTTCGACTTGAGCTAGACCTAGAGAGAGAAATTCGATTTTCTCCAAGAGTGAGAGTGAAAATCGACTTGTCCCTTATAGCTAGGTTTTTGAGAGAGAAAACAAGAAGGAGTTCTTGTTGTTCTTGACGCCACCATCATTCTTGACTCAAGAATCGTTCTTGAATTTCAAGAAACTGTAGACCAAGTTCCCGAGTTCTTTTGGAGAAAAGAACTGAAGGCTAGCACCTTGGTGCCATCAACTGCTCGTGTGGATTACCGGCGGAGGAAGAACGCGTCAAGTGGACTTCTCGGATTCGCCCCGTTCAACCGGACCGATTTAAACTCGTGAGGTATACCACTGACTTAACGGTTTTAAATTCAGCTAGCGGATCTCTTTGGGAAATCTTGGGCATCGCGTTTTATTTTAATTTTACCTTTTTGCTTCCGCTGCGTGTTTTTGCGCCTCGATTTCCCAACACGTCATTCCACCCTCAGAGAACACCACAAGCATCCCAGAAGCGCACAGAAACGCGCACATATCAGTAGAATAGTTTAGGAATTACTCTGCCTAGAGTATGAGTAACTAATTAGGTAGAGGGAAATTAAGTATTCTTCTCTATCTAAGTAATTGGAGAGGGAACACAAATAAGTATTCTTTTCTATCTAAGTAATTGGAGAGGGAAAACGCGGGTTGTTCCCCCGTATTACACCGTTAACCGTGTGTTTCATGCCAAGATATATCTTTCCCTGATGCGTTGTTGTGTGCCATATCAACAATGGAACCTTGGTATGGACACATAGCTAACTATCTTGACGCTGGAGTAATTCCCTGATGCCTCAATTATTCACAAGCACTTAAGTTAAAACGAGAAGCACGATACTACATTTGGGATAACCCTCAAAAAGTGTATCGCTCTCCTCACTAATTGGGTATTTTCTCTCAAGTCATTCCTTAGACTAAGTTTTCTACCATAGGCTTGTAAAAATCCTCAAGGTCTCCACCACAAGTGTCAAATCATCCAAAATCAAGAGGTCTTTAATAGGATTGTAATGAGTGGGAAAAAAAGCCATATAGAATAAGTGTATGAAAAAGAAAAGAATTTTGGTGTTTCATGTTGACATTCAAGGTTTAATTTAGTATACTTGAAAACCAATACCTTTTGAAACTTTCATCTTTTTTTTCCAAGGGAAGTTGCAGTCTACTTGAAGCTCACATACATATATTTTACTAAGAGTCAGTAGGCACAGGACTCTTCTCTTTTGATTGATCAATCTTTTTCTCTTGCTTTTCTTTTGATTTTTCTTTTCTCTTTATTTTGCAAGATACGTTTTTTTTTCTGACTATAACTGGCAAACCCAATCCTAAGAGGGATGAAGGCAAAAAACGAGGATTATGGCAAAAACTTCTTCTAAAAGAAATCCTTAGTCATACTGAAAACACCTAATTAAGGCTCAAAGGGGTTAACAAGGGATAATGTGTTTATGGCTTGTGTTTGGGATAAAAGGGTGAAGAAACAAATGCCTCTATCATATTAAGGATATTTAATCACATAAAACTTTGACCAAGAATTAAAACAAGTTCTAGAGAAAATCAAGCTAAAGGACTAAAATGTCACTCATAAGATAGGAAATATTTAGGCTTAAACTTCCGACAAGGTTATGGCACTCAAAGTTGATCATAGAAAATCTTTTGGACTTATCAAGCATAGAAACTCGACTTTCGAAAATTCAACAGTTAATGGGGAAAAACAATGAAATCAAAGAAGTGAACTCAAGAAAATTATCGCATAATCTCGGATGCATATAGGGTTTCTAACCATTTTGGCTAAACCAAAAGATAAAAATAAAAGAACATGTTTTTAATGATCATAACGCCATGATGGAGAAAATAATAATTTTTATGGGTAGAAAAAATTTTATGCTAAACTATCAATTGAGGTGATCAAATTCAATAAATAGCTAGAAGAAAATTACTTACTACCTAACCATCAATGCGGGTGTATGAGCTATTCGAAAAATCCGTCTATGAAAAATTGTGCTTGTAAAACCATAAAAATTTTTGGCAGGTGCAAAAAGTGTAAACTGGCAGAGTTTCCCACTCCCCCACACTTGAATGCAGCACTTTGGCAGTTGCAAAAAGTGTAAACAGGCAGAGTTTCCCACTCCCCCACACTTGAATGGAGCATTGTCATCAATGCGTTAGAACAAGTTAGAGAAAATGATAAACAAAGCTATTTAAAGTAAAACACCAAGGGGTTACCACTCCCTCACACTTAGACCATGCATTGTCCGCAATGCATAACAGGGCGGAAGAATGAAAACTGATGCGCCGGAAGATAATAGAATACTCTATAGACGTAAATAATATATATAAAAATGGATCCTATCGAAATGACTTTCAAGTTGAAGAGGTTAACGAAAATTGTGAGGGAACCTACTTTATAAAGGAATCAAAGAGAACTTACTAATAATATGATTAGTCGTTGTAGCAAGCCTTAAAAAAATGTTGTTTCTTTAGTAAAAATATATATATAAGATGGTAGATAGCAACAAACTCAATGTGTGTAAATTTGACGTCATCCTTCAGTCTTCTTCACTGGTACGAAACTCAAAAGCTCCATGGTAGTAGGTTACAGGGCAATCTTTAATAGTTAGAAAGATGGGCACAAAAATGATAATATATATATATAGGTATAAAATAATGCGGGCAAAGTAAAGAATCTCAAGTGAGTAGAAAGTAATGAAAGTGTTGTACCTTTTACTTGATGGAGGTCGCTTTATTCTTGCTGGTAAAAATAGATGATTTTAGATACGGGTATGAAACATTGTTTTGTTGTATTGATTAAAAACAAAAAAGAAATAGCTAGAAGGCAGAGAAGTGAAAATGAACTCACCCATCATCACAAATTCCAACATGCCCTCGCCTGCATCCGCTGATTTATCATAGTTGTACGATGCCCAATGACATAGACGGACGACGCGAACCTTGATTGTAAAGTTGGGTCGAATGACAGGATTAATGGCCGAAACGCGATCAAATTTCTGGTTCATCATACTCCATATTCTAAAAACCCGTCTCGCTGAAAGAATCTAGTGTCAAATTTTTTCGTTTGGAAGAACACTGATCATGCAACATTTATAATGGAAAAATTGTGTTGGGGATCGTCATTTTTAAATAGGAAAATCACGTATGTCAAGGCGTTGAATATGGTGATTGCTATGATATGATTAATCAGATATGATATGATTTGAAAATACATTTAATACAAATCAAATCGATTTAATAGAAATGGGCAAATTTGATAATTAAATTCAATTTGTATTAAATATCCATCTTTATATGGAAAATAATGTGCATCGGCTTGACTATTATTTTTTTATACCCATAAATAGCCCATGCGAAATCATATATTGGCCTACACGAAAATAATACAAAGAAAAAGGTAATAAATAGGTAGCAAAGTTTCGTGTTTGATGTTGGCATAAAAACCATATATGATTGGTTGTTGAAACGATATGATTGACATGTGGATTTAAATTGGTGATTAAAAATGTTAAATTAAATGATATATGACATGGTGCACACAGATTGGTCGAAGAGTCATAAAAAGTTTTAATGACAATTTAAGACACAGTGCCACGTGGCAGGCAAAGACCAGATGTGCTCTGCTTTTAGGCTTTAATATATGATGTAGTTAATATGTAGTGACTATTCAATTTCGCCAACTCAAAAAAATAATTAAAAAATTGATATTATTATTACTATATGTATTTTTATATTATGTACAAATCTACAATGAAAACATGCAAAGGTCATGATGCAAAGGTCAATGAAAATTTCTAATTCTTAATGTCTGCAAAGGTTAATGAAAATTGTTATTTAATTGTGTTTTTTAATGTCATGATGCAAATGTCAATGAGAATTTTAAATTATTACCCTCTATTTAGTAAATCAAACATATATTGATGATTGTGTTTGGGTTTCTTTAGAGTCTACTTGAATTTTTACAATCTTCAACGATTTGGTCCTTGGGCCAAATTCAACAATAAAATAAATATAAGTTTAGTACAAATTAGGGACCAAAAAGTAAAAAATCGTATCAAATTCAGGTACCAAATCATCATTAAGGACTACTTTTTTTCACAATAGATTTTTTTTTATGTTTTAACTATAAAGATTTTTAATATTGAATAATCAAATAGGGTTTATTTTTAAATAAGAAGTTCTCTAGATTATAATTATAAAGCACGGGTACTTAAAAAATGGTGTCGTGTCCGTCCGCATATTCTATAGACACTCATGGGTACTCTTAAAATATTATAAAATATAATTTTTTATTTTTTTTAAAACATTCCTGTGTTTCTTCTAAATTTAGTTTTTTTAGACTAATAATAAAAAAATTCATACTTTTATAATAAAAATCATATAAATTTATATTTTATAGCTTTGTATTTTATTGGTAAAATGCACTTTGATACATTGTGGTTAGGAACGAATCCACTTTGGTACCCTAAAAGACAAAATTTGACATTTTGGTACCTTGAGGTTTGCGCAGATAGCACTTTGGTACCCTGTGGTTATTTTTCGTCAACATTTAACGGAAAATTGTAGCACTTTTGCAAAAATTACAAAATGCTCTCAAATAGTTTCAAAATTTTTAAAATGTCCCTAGATCATAATATTTGAGGGCTAAAGTGAAAATTTCATCGTCAATTTTGGGGTCAAAATGTAATAATGAAAAATATTGAAAAAATAATAAAATTACAGATTAATCCTAAATCTGGAAAATAAAATGCAGTTTAGTCCTAAAACTATGTGGTCTGATGGTGAGAAGATAAACTTCACAAAATTTTTGCAAAAATTACAAAATGCCCCCAAATAGTTTCAAAATTTACAAAAAAGTCCCTAGATCATAATATTTGAGGACTAAAATAAAAATTACAAAAATTTTTTGGGGTCAAAATGTAATTTTGGAAAACAAAAAATGAGATAATTACATATCAACCCTAAATCTGGAAAATAAATGCAATTTAGTCCTACCCATATTCAAATACAACTACTTAAATGGAATTTTGAAAGTAAACTTGAATAATTTGAAGAATATTCCCATGGATTAATTTACAAATTAAAAATTAATATTTAGTTTCACTCCATCAATTCTTTTAGTTTGTTGTGTTTTGATTCGTTTTACCAAAGGAAGAGGACCTAAACGCACAAAAGAAATCTTGTTGAAGAGTGAAATATGGTTTAAGCGGCAATAGAAATTAACGGATAAGATATAGTAGAAATTGACGGCTAAGATTGAGTCACGTCAGCACTTTTTGTTAAATCTTGACGAAAAATAACCACAGGGTACTAAAGTGCTAACGGCGAAAACCTCAAGGTACAAAAGTGTTGAATTTTGTCTCTCAGGGTACCCAAGTGGATTTGGTCCTACCCACAGGGTACCAAAGTACATTTTGCCCTTTAATAAATGATATCATACTAATCTTCATAATTTTCAAAATCAACCGTACATCGTATCCAAACCCGTATTGGTGCAAGTGCAACATAAGCTTTCAGCCTAAAATTAAACTAATAGTTCTCCAGACAAATAGGGTTTATTTCTAAATATTTCTTGAACTTCCAAATTTTATTAAGAATCTACCTCTTTATTTCTTGAAAAACCTTTTATGAGACCCATTTATTTAGAATATCTCTCTTCTAACTGTTATCGTACTCATATTCTATAATTTTTAAAATTAACCATACCTCGTGATACATCCCTTCTAATTTTTGTTAAATAAAAAATATAAATGAAGCGAGTAGAAAAAATATAAATGAAATTTAATTCAACTACTAATAATTGACTTTTATGATTATTTTGTCATTCTCAAGAAATTGCAGAGTAAAAAAATGATTAAAGTATTAATTTTTTCATATCTTGAAATATCATAGTCTTGCAACAACAAATTAGGTAATCAAGGAAACATGTATACTATAGATTGGTATACTTGTGTAAGCTCCCTTATAGATTGAACACTTTTTAATTCACTTAAATAAATCTTCATCAATTTTCAATGATATTTCCTGATAGTATTACATTACAACTCTTCAAAGCTTCCCAAAGCTCGGTTTTGTTGGAGATTGTGCCCTAAGGCCAATCGTTTTATGTAAAAATATGTTATGAACATATTATTAATTTATGGAAGATAAATTTATGTGTTATCATGTTATTAGCATGTTTACTATGATAACATCCATGATTAATTATGAGATAATTAATCTAAATTTGTCCCTGGTCGATTATTTTTGTGGGAACAAAAATGAACTAAGACCAGCATGACCTCGGTGCATGAGATGCACGCACTAGATGCTGAGACGAGAGTCATGGTGCAATTACGTAAGGTGGTTACGAGTTGCTGGACTGACCCGGAGAGTCCTGCATGGGTTTAGTCATCAGCTTGCCTCTCCTAGTACGCCTGTAGCGATGCCTTAGACCTGAGGTCATCATTATTCCGGCGTTGCAGCTGTCAGTCTTTGGCTTAGTCTAACGCTGCCCGTAATAGGGTAGTTATAAGGGCTAAGTACGGGTCTGGTTGATTGCATTGCTGTGGAATGTGGATTGGCCAAAATGGGATTTTGTCCCTCATTAGATGAGAGATATCTAACTGGCGCCCTCGATGAGTCTGTCCAGGAAAAAGAGTGGCCACTCAAGAATTGGGACTTACTCAGGGAATCGAGAAAGTTGTGGTTTGGATTATGGATGACATTCCTGTGCCTAGTCCATGACTAAGATATCGTAGGACAATCAGATCTCTGACACGGAGGTACTAAGGTTAAGTCGTTTTAGTAAAAACGATAACTCACGTGTTTTGGGTAGTTGTGATGGCTTGCTAGAGTCCGCTCACGATTTGTAGGTCATGGGATGCCCTGCTGCCAAATTCACGTGGGGCCTGCTGGGTCACACACGAGCAGGAACTGAACACCATTTGAAAGGGACACGAATTAGGGTTAATTCGTGGGTCACGCGAGTGACACGATTTAAGACACAGAGGAAATGTCTGGGACATTATGTCTTGTCTTAATTAATCTACAGATGACATATTTAGATTTGTGAGACAAATTTAAATATAAATAATTGTTTATATAATTATGTTCCTAAGAGTTAGGAAATTATTGAATTATAAAATTCCTAAATAATTAAAGAGGGTGGCGCCTCTAAGGAAATTATTTGGATAAATAAAATTGTTTTATTAATTCAAATAATATATTTGAATTCAAAAGATTTGATGGAGATTTCAAAATATTTGAATTCAAAAGATTTGGTGAAGATCTCATCTCAGAATCTTTGGTGAATCAGAAATAAGGAAGTTTTTGATTTATAAAATTCCAAGGATAATAGAGAGGGAGATGGCGCCATCTTGGTGGGTCCCATTGGGAGATTTGATCTCTCAATTTGATTCTCCAAGATTGCAATTTGAATTTAAATATAATATTAAGGTAATATTATAATTATAAATTCAAGTCTTAAAATAATTATATTATCAGAATATCTTTATTTTAAGAATTATTAAATCACCAAATTTTAGTCTATATATACTAGGCAAGTCGACTTGGCCTAGGTGTGTGAATTGTCTGACATGCATAGCATACTAACCCTAGTTTGATTTTCCTCCTAAGAGTTAGAGAGAGAAAATATTCCTTTGCACACACATAGAGAAAGTCGACTTTCTCTAAGAGTTAGAGAATTTCGACTTTAGCTCTA
>QANZ01028689.1:69171-90252 GCA_003254925.1 Chamaecrista fasciculata | reverse complement strand
TTTATATTTGCTTCCGCTGCGTTAGGCGCCTACAATTCCCAACAAGAGGCCCTAGATCTTTTATGGAGAACATGTTATTGAGCTTCCTAATAAACTCAGCCAAATACACAGTATTGTTACCTGTCACCAAGATGTCGTCAACATATATCAGAACAAACACAGTGAGATTTGCCGTTTTCAAATAAAACAGAGAAATGTCATGTGATATCTCGAGATTTTTGAGATTTATTTGCAAATTTATAATAAGAATTTTAACAAGTCAATGATATATAAAATTAGATTTAACAGGTCATGTTTAGAATTTAAATATTTTTTTTTGAGATTCTAGAATAAAACAAACCAATAAGAAAAAAATATAAAATTGATTAAATAAAAGATAAGATCTGATGTGTTCAAGGACTAAGTCGTCGAAAGTTAAACCTTCGGAGGGTAAACCTGGTGTTGCTATGATGATGTGCCTAGGGGTTTTGAAGCTATTTCAAGTGTGAATCAGAGTTATCTGGTTAAACAAGTGTCTGTGGAAGAAATTAAAAAGGCTGTGTTTGCAATTGGGCCTGATAAAGCTCCTGGGGAAGATGGTTTTTCTGCGATGTTTTTTCAGAGTTGTTGGGATAAGGTTGGTGGTAGTGTGTGCAGATTGGTGTTTGATATCTTCTATGGGGATTTTGATCTTGGGAATATTAATAAAACTGCTCTTGTTCTTATTCCTAAGGTTGAGAATCCTGAGGTTATCAGTCAATTTAGACCTATTTCTCTCTGCAATGTCATTTACAAAGTGGTTTCTAAGATCCTGGTGAATAGATTGAAGGTGATGTTGCTTAGGTTGGTTTCTCCTTTCCAGTCTAGTTTTGTTCCTGGGAGGCATATTCAGGATAATATTGTGGTTGCTAAAGAGGTTTTTCATATTCTTAAAAGGCTGAAGGGTAAGAAAGCCTATTTTGCTGTGAAGATTGATCTTGAGAAGGCCTATGATAGAATGAGATGGAAGTTCTTTGAGGATGTGTTATTGGAATGTGGGTTTCCTGTGGCTTTCAGGGAGTTGGTAATGAAGTGTATTTCTACTGTGTCTACTAAGATTTTATGGAATGGCTCTTTTACTGATTTCTTTGTTCCTTCCAGGGGAATAAGACAAGGGGATCCACTTTCCCCTTATCTTTTTGTTCTGGGAATGGAGAAACTTTCTCATGTGATTACTAGTGCTCTTCAGCAGGGGTTTTGGAAAACTATTAGAATTGGGAAGGGAGGGCCTGAGGTGTCTCATCTTATGTTTGCTGATGATTTGATTATTTTTGGTGAGGCTTCTGTTGCTCAGGCTGAGGTTATGAAGTCTTGCTTGGATCTTTATTGCTCGGTTTCTGGTCAGAAGATTAATGAGGCTAAATCTGGGATATATTTTTCTCCTAATACATGTCAGAATGTTAGGGAGGGGATTTCTAAGGTTTTAAGTATTAATGAAAAGGAGGATATGGGTATGTATCTAGGGATTCCTCTCTTACAGGATGGTTCTAGAATTAAAAGTTATAGATATGTCCTGGATAAGGTTAAAAGAAGATTATCTGGGTGGAAGAGAAGGTGTTTGAGTCTTGCTGGGAGGGTTACTCTTTCTAAGTCTGTTATTAGTTCGATTCCTATCTATTCTATGATGGTGACTAAGCTTCCGATGGCTATCACTAATGAAATTGAGAGGCATGAGAGGGCTTTTGTGTGGGGTCATGATTTGGAGGAAAGGAGGACTCATCCTGTGGGGTGGAGTACTGTGGTGAAGCCTAAACATAATGGAGGTATTGGGATTCGAAGCTTGGCGCATATGAATGAAGCTTGCTTGGCTAAACTAGTTTGGAGGTTGAGGTCTGGGGAGAATGGTCTTTGGGCGGAAGTTTTGAAATTCAAGTATAATAAAGGGAAAGAGTTTGATGGGTGTGTATATAGGAATTATAATGCTTCTCAGGTGTGGGGGGATTTGGTGGCAATTTGGGGGAAGGTTGATGCTCTGTGTGAGAATAGAATTGGTAATGGAAGATTGACTAGTTTCTGGAAGGATAGATGGGTGGGTTCTTTACCTCCTCTATATACCTTAGTGGAGGATGCTGAGCTTATTCAAAATTTGGAGGCTAAAGTTGCTGATTTGGTGTTGCCTAATGGTGAGTGGGATATGGATTCTCTTCTACCTGTGATTCCGGAGGAGGTTAGGGATTGGATTAGGGGTATTCATCCCCCGATTGAGGGGTCCAGGGATTCTATCAGATGGCTGGGTGATAAAAATGGTGTGTTTTCTGTCAAATCGTGTTATCGAAGTTTCATGGGTGATACTTTGGGGGTTAAGGATGAGAAGTGGAAGTGTATCTGGAACAGGAAAAGTCTTGAGCGAATTAAGTATTTCCTCTGGCTTGTTGGGCATAATAGGCTTAATACTAATTCCAGAAGAGCTAAGTGGAGTGGGTGTTGTCCTAACTGTGAGGTGTGTGATAATGTGGAAGAGATTGTTTTGCATGTTCTGAGGGATTGCAGAGTTGCTAAAGAGATTTGGAATAGATTGTTACCTGGAAGATCATTTTCGGGTTTCTTTGGTGCTGACCTGTGGGATTGGCTGAGGTTGAACCTTGATGGCTGTTCGGTCAGTGGTGGTATGGACTGGGCATCAACGTTTGAGGTGACGTGCTGGCTGTTATGGAAGTGGAGAAACAAGAGAGTTTTTGATGCTGAGTTTGTCATGCCTTCGGATCCTATCAGGATTATTGAGTGGTGGGTGAGTATGTGTAACAGTGGGACTGGAAGAAATAGAATTGATGGGTTTGTGAGTGTTAAGAATCGCTTTGATAATTACCTGTTGAGATGGTGGCCGCCGGAGGAGGGGGTCCTGAAAGTGAATTCTGATGCTGCTGTGATTCAAGATTCGAACGTGGCTTCTTGTGCGGCGGTGATGAGGGATGCTAATGGCTGTTGGGTTTCTGGGTTCACGAAGAAGTTGGGGAGATGTACCGTCTTGGAGGCTGAACTTTGGGGGATTCTTGAAAGTTTGAAGATGGCGTGGGAGTTGGGTGTTAAAGATCTTATTTTGGAGTCTGATTCGTTATGTGTTGTGGATTTGGTTAACAAGGATAGTGATGAAGTTGTTGATGGTAGTGGGGTGTTACGAAGCATTAGGGCGTGGAAGAAGAGGAACTGGTCGATTAGGGTTTGTCATATTTTGAGGGAATGTAATCGGTCTGCTGACTGTTTGGCGAAATTAGGTTTAAGTGTGGGGGAGGATTTTGTTTGTTGGGTCAGGCCTCCTGAGTGTTTGGGTCTGGTTTTAGAGGAAGATCTGAGAGGGGCCTGCGTGCCCAGAGGGTTTTAGGGGTTGTTTTTGTTTTTTGTTTTTTGTTTGTGCTGACCTTTTGGGCCTCTTTGATGTACCAAAAAAAAAGAAATAGAAATCTAAAATATTCCATTGCTACCAAATCCCACAAGATCTTTTAAAATATTTCAAATTAAGTCCACCCATCCTTCTTAAACAAAACCCACCGCCCACACCACCGTTCCTGGTTAGGCCCCTCCGTCGTCGTCGTCCTTCTCTCTGCAGGTAAACGACCATCTTTCTCCTTCTTGGATCTAATCTTAGAGTGTGCTTGTTTTCTTTTAATACTTTGCTATAAAATTTGTGATTGATTCGTTGTCCCCTCTCCTTCCCATTGTCTCTATTGAGTAGAAAGAGATTTGAAAACAATAATCATCAATTGTTTCATAAGAAGTTAAAAGTGGGGAAGACGTAAATTCAGGGCTCTTTTTATCATTGTTTCCTAATATTAATAAACTGACTTTCCATCCCCTGCAATTGTTTACTACTGTAGGTTTCTTATTACTTTGGAAAACTTAATTAAATATATTTTTAAAAATACTCAACTCCTTGAAACTCTTATGTTAAAGATTCCTTTTGTTAGTGTCATCTATTTGCAAGTTAATAAAGATTCCTTTTGTTAATTCTTATAAAGGTGTTTTTTTTAAAAAAAAAACGTAATTGCTAATATAAAATTGTGCATATTTAATAAAGATTTTGGTAAGAGGATAATGCCAAAAGCTTTCATGATCAAGTCCAGAACATGAGTTGTTTAAAGTCAATGCAATCTTGTCGAAATTTTAGGAAATTACATTGTAAGGGTAGGGTAAGTTTAGATAATGGGTGTTATTGAAATAGTTAGTTGCCAATGGTAATGTGATGGGATTTGAGGGGTTAGACCTTTGAGTCATTTGACTTTAAACCTTGGATTGTGTTTTTGATTGAAACGTTAACTGTGATTGTACTCTAGATTCTCCTGCATCTATTGTTGATCGGAGATAAAAAGGCGTAGTCATCTATTCTTCCGAGAGGTGAGTGGCTCCTCATTTTTGTCCTGTTGAGTAATTGCTTGATGATTGTTTGATGCCAATGTTGTGAATCAACTTGTGTTGATACCTGATTAGAATTAAAAAGTTGACGGACTATGGAATTACTCCTCATGCACGAGTGGAGATAGATTACTCCCCAATGTCGGGTTGAGACGGATTTGTTGTCTATTTCCTAAGAAGGGTTGAGACGGATCGATATAAGAATTGACATGGTTTACTTTTATTATTGTTCTTGATTGCATTGACTACTATATTGAATTGAGGGTCTTGTTTTCCTTATCGTTTCAAGTTCTGTTATTGAAATTGTTGTTAATTGAAATTATTGATATATGGCTATCCCTCCCCATATTGTAGCGTCGTGCACCACAACGGAATGGGCTAGTCACTCACTGAGTTATGACTCACCCCTCTCCCCTTTAGTTTTGGTACAGGTACAAGTTAGACATCTACTTCTGCTCTAAGGGAAAGCTGAGTCAAGGCCTACACTTCGTTCATGTGGGCAGTTATGTTCTAGTGAAATGGTTATTTAAGCATCTAGTTTGTCAGCTCCACTAGCACTTAGAGAGGGGTCTTGGGAATTTATGTTTAACTACATGATTTACACTTTATGATGACGCTACTTGGAAAGTTTGACAAAACTGTAATTAGTGATGAGATAGGCTTACGGCGTGAATATTCAGTAAATATCTATTTACACAAAGCAAGTAGTTAAACATATTGATGCTTAACAAGTACCTAAACACTTTATTGTTATGAATATTCAGTAAATATCTATTTATACAAATACAATTTTACCCCTATGTTCTAACTCCCGTGTCTGTGTCCGTGTCCATTCATTATATAGAATGAAACTAATGGTTAGGATTCACTCATATTGATACACTCAAAATAGCATATCACAATGAAACTAATGCTTTACATCTATAGACTGGGTGTTGAGAGTCTTACTCGCATGCAAGATAATCTTAAATATTTTAGGTTTTTTTTTCCTAGTCCAATTATGTTTGTCAGTTTCTTTGTCGATAAATGTTTTGTTTAATCATTTTTCTTTCTCATTTATGATTTTCTAAGTTCTAATCTTATTTGTTGGGTTTTGGTAAATTTGCAAGTTCCCTGATTTTATGTTTTGGCTTGATTGATCCACCAGAGAAGATGGAAGATCCTTCTAAAATTCATCCACCAGAGAAGATGGAAGTTCATTCTAAGCAACCCTTTTTTAAGAGAAGATCCTTCAAAGAATTTTGGGCAGACAGTTTACCTTTGCCTGACGGCTTTTCCAGGTTTCTCAAGCGTGAAAAACCTCTCCGTTGGACGGACGCTGATGTTGAGCGCTTCATTGCCTTTGACCCTGTTCATGGACCAGTAGTAAGAATTTTGTCTCCTAATTTTTATCTTCTGCTGTTGCATTGTTTTCTGCTATCTCAAACTATTGAAGTGTCATGTGCCTTTTTTTTTTTTCATTTCCCTGTAGGAAAATGATGTTTTAAGTTTTATTGTCGAAGAACAAAGAATATTGTTGTGAAAGAGTAGAATTAGGAGAATGGATCCTATGCAATGTGCATTTCGTGCAGTGTAGAGAGAGAAAAGGAAGAGGTACAAAAAGAAACTGTAGGGCCTATATCATCACCACATAAAATGCAGAGGATCCAGGTCCGAGAATTAGACATGTCCAAAGGAACCTGCAAAATTAAAGAGTTTTTGCAGATAGTAACCTCTTGAAAGTTACTATGAAGTATGAACAGAACACCACATTGACAACATGAGTCCTATTAGTATCATTTTCCACAACTTCTTGAAAGACTAAGAAAGATCCTGAAAAGTTCAAGCTTCGTCTCCAGCTGAGTAGATCTTAAAGCTGCAATCACCCCAATTTGCCACAGTGACATTGTACTAAGATGACTAATATTTGCAATTCCAAAAGTAATGCGAATTTGGATATGCCATTTGTAATCCCTTGTATAGGGAAGCTAATTTTGATTATGAAGACAGTTGAATACCTGCCTTGTCATGTATTTAAAGATATGCATTTGTGAAAGTAAACTTCTATTGTATTGTTATATTTTCACTATTTCTGTATTTGTTGAATTTAAATGAGTGCTGGAACATTCGCTTTGTTGTGTTTGTACCGGAAGGTGAAAATTGAATTTAAAGTGCTTGATTTCCTATTTTGAAGAACATTTTGCTCTCATTTTCAGCTGAAAACTGCAAGAGAAGCGGCGAAGTATGCCTTCACGGGTGCTGTTGTCGGAGCTGTATCTACTGCTGGTGTTTCTTGGAAATATTCAAAGAGTGTACCTGGTATTGTACAGATCTCAGTTTTATTTTTTATGCTTTTGTTTTAACAAAAGCAGAAGACCTTTAAAGCCACACATTTTTGATATTTCAGGATTTTAAACTCAAAATTTCTCTATGAATTGCAATTAAATAGATCTTGGAAACTGCATTCTACTAGTTAACCGAAAAATAAGTATATGCACTTCAAAACATATCAAAACACCCCTGAATTATAGACTAAACGAAAGCATTAAATCCCAATTAACTTTGAAACATATAGAGAGCTAAGACAAATATTATTATCACACTCAAAACCCAGTTGGTCTCCTGCTGCTAATTTTAACTGGGGTTTAACCTCTTTTTTTAGTCCTTAGTTTATGGTAATACTTTAAAATCATGTGCTAATCTTGAGGGTGTTAATGTAATACTTGCATTTTCATTGTTAAATTTGAAATGTTCTTTCTTCCACTGTGATGAACAGGTGCTGTATTGTCATTTTTAGCTGGGGGTACGTTTGGGTTGTCATGCGGGCTTGAAATTGCAAATCGCACTCTTCAACTTTACAGGATGGATATCATTGCTGCACAAATTAAGTTTATGGAATGGATTGAGAAGAGGACTGATGAACCATTTTCGGAGTCATCTGATATTGTGCTCAATTGAAGCTTTTGCTATGATATCTGAAAAAAGTGAGAAAAATCTTTCATGGTTGATTTGACAAGTAATTAGGTGTCATGGTTTGATTTATGCTATACTTTTTAGACTGATTCAAGGCATTAAGGCCCTTTTATTTGAATAAAATTGGTGTTGTTGTTTTGTGCATTTCTTCTCTATATACTGTTTCTTTTGGAGGAAACTATCAATTTAGTCATTGAATTATGTGAGCGCCATTATTTCAAAACATCAATATTAGGTTTAAAAGTACTATTTGACCTTGGTTGCCAACGACTCCATTTAGATAGAGAAAGAATTTGTCAAAAATATTTTGTAACTTCGATTTTGTTGCATTCGGGATTTGAAACTAGAGAGATATGACCGAATTCATGAAACAAGCGGCTCATTTTCAAGCCTATTTTGATATCGTTAGTCGATGACTCCAATTAGGAAAAAATAGAATTCATCAAATTTAACTCGTTAGCTTTGATTCCATTAAGTTCAGGTTTGAAGCGAGAGAGATATGACCAAATTCAAAGTTATGAACCAATTATGAAACTTTTAGGAAATATTAAGAATCAAAACAGAATAAAAAAAATATTAGGGACCAAAACAGAATTTAGGGTAAACAGGGACAAAAATAGGTTTTTGGCCAACTGAAAAAATTGATATGGCACTAGATGTGGTAGTCTTTTTTATTATTATTACAATGTGGTAGTCAAATTCACGTGCACATTACAAATAATTTCAAGCAGAGTATGTCTCACATATCCTAATTTCCAATTCAAAAAAAAAAAACTCAAATATGGAGGAGATATTGTAAAAAGATTATAGTAGAGTAAAATCTTATTTTGATCCTTCACATATTTTTTTTTTCGATTTAATCTTTTATAACTCGTTTTGTCATCAATTTTAGTCTCTTTATCTAGTTTTTTTTTTTTTTTGCCAAACCTTTATCTAGTTCACTAAATTAACTTTATAAAAATTTTAATTGCATAACACCATTAATTAATAAAATGACATGTTAATTGTCAAATAAATATATTTGATGGTTATAAAGGTTAGTCGTTTTTTTTTGATAAATAAGGTTAGTCGTTTTAATGAATGATATTATATCTTCAATTAATGATAATTAAGAATGATATTATACCTTCAATTAATGATAATATTTGTTTTTGGTAATAAATATTGAATAAAGAGACTATAGTATATTGATAACAAAAAAAATTTATAAGAGATTAATTCAAAAAAGAAACTTCTATGAGAGACTAAAATAATAAGGCACTAATTTGGTGTGCTAAACAAAAATAGAGTTTGTCATTATATGTCTTTCATTTGAGATTTTCCTGATGAACTACTTTCTTTGATTTTGTTAATTTGTTTACTAATTATACTACTTTCTTTGTCTTTAATTTGTCTTTTTAAGTACAAATAACCAAAATAAATTTTTAAATAATGCTTGGATATACAAATAACCAAGATCTTAAGATTTTCCTGAAAAATTCTTAAGATCTATTGAACATTTTAAGGGATGAATATGCACGATTATTCAAGATTTCAAGTAATGAATATATAATATTAGATTTGTAGATCATAAGAATTTCTAGAAAATATATGATGTTCATATTTCTGAATTTAATAATAATAAAATAACAATCATTGCGCTGTCTTACTTCTTTGAATTTGTAAACATTCTTTTGAGATTATTGTTTATAAATATCATAACTCATAAGTCATTATGTTCATATCATGTATTTTATATCATATACTATAACATTTGAGATATCGTAACATTTGAGATAATAATGTACCAAACCCACGCTAATCTCATATTTTGCTTACCAAAGATTAATTCATGTCACACTAATCCCATATTTTGCTTACCAAACGGACTTGCTCATAAGAGGTTACATAAGATTAGTTCATGTCACACCAATCAAAGTTTTTATACAATGATCTCTATTGTTCAAAATAGAAATAACGTCAACAATAAAATGAAATTATATTTTGGACTAATAATAAAACAAATGTAAAAACTAGAAGATCAAAATGGAACAAAAATAATTTTTTAGAACCAAAATGAAATTGATTCAATACTTTGAGGATCAAAATCATTGTTTGACAACATATAAATAAGAGGAAACCTATTATTTGGTCCCTCTTTTTTCACACTTTTAACTATTTGGTCCCTGCATTTTTGAAATAGACTATTTGGTCTCTTATTTATCATAATTGTCAACTATTTAGTCCCTCATTTATCATAATCATCAACTATCAAATGTTAAATGCTTACATGACACCGTTAAATGTCACTTTATCATCCTAATTACCTAAATCAACCCAACCGGATCAACAAACACAATAAAATCAATCTAAAATTGAGTCAGACCTAAATATTTGTATTACATGTAAAACTTTCATAAGGTATAAATTATTGAATTATTCTCAAATCTCAAACCCTAGGTGATTCCAAATAGTTAAATATGTGACATTTAACATGTTACATGTGCACTTAATAGCCAAATTATCAGTGTTGGTAACGAAGACTGGCTACAAGGACTAACGAGTTGATATTTATAATTTTTGAGGGACCAAATAGTTAAAAGTGGGAAAAGTGAGTCCAAACCCACCCACGCTTACATCTCTCGCAGTCTTTTGTTGCCTTTCATTTCGCCATTCACTCCTCCAACTCTCAAGCTTTCTCTGCAATTCGACGCGCAAAACTCATCCTGTACACGATCTCTGAAACCCCTTTCTTCTCCATCTCTTTTATATTCCTTTCTCTCTCTTTCTATCGTTTCAATGGCTGACAATTTTTCGATTTCATTTTGTATTGTGGGGTCTCCGATTGATTGTTGAATTTAAATGTAAAACCTATTCTTATGCTCTTTGAACCTGATCTTGGGTTTTTTTATATGGTGATTGATTTCAATTAATTTGGGGAAATTTCGGTTCCATGAGCTATTTGTTTGATTAATATTAGCTATGTGTATCTGCTTTACCAGATGAATCTATAGTCTGGGTGCTGAGAGTCTTACAGTCGCATGCAAGATATCTGTTACGAGTTGTTATGAGTGATAAAGTGATAGTATCTTGGGTTTTGATTGGATGATCGATGCGGCTTTTTTTTTTTTTCTCATTTATTCTCTACTAATCTTAAAGATTTTAGGTTTTTTTCTAGTCCAATTATGTTTGTCAGTTTCTTTGTTGATAAATGTTTGGTCTCATTTATGCTTTTCTAAGTTCTAATCTTATTTGTTGGATTTTGGTAAATTTGCAAGTTCCCTGATTTTTATGTTTTGGCTTGATTGATCCACCAGAGAAGATGGGAGATCCTTCTAAGATTAATCCACCAGAGAAGAAGGAAGATCCTCCTAAGGAACCCTTTCTTAAGAGGCACTGGATAGGCTTCACAGAATTTTGGAAAGAAAGGTTCTCTTTTCTTGACAACTATTCCAGGTTTCTCAATAGGGAAAAACCTCTCCATTGGACAGACGCTGATGTTGAGCACTTCATTGCCTCTGACCCTGTTCATGGACCAGTAGTAAGAATTTTTTCTCCTAATTTTCTCACTTTATATGTTTCCTATCTACCTTTGTTTTGGGGGTTTGATTGAAATCTAGCAACTTTGGTAGTTAGAATGTTCCCCACTGCATCATCTTCTGCTGTTGCATTGTTTTCTGCTATCTCAAACTATTTAAGTGTCATGTGCCATGTATTTTTTTTTTCATTTCCCTGTAGTAAAATGATGTTTTAAGTTTTATTGTGGAAGAACAAAGAATATTGTTATCAAAGAGGAGAATTAGAAGAATGGATGTTCTGCAATGTAGAGAGAGAAAGGAAGAGGTACAAAAAGAAACTGTAGGGCCCATATCATCACCACATAGAATGCAGAGGATCCAGGTCCAAGAATTAGACATGTCCAAAGGAACCTGCAAAATTAAAGAGTTTTTGCAGATAGTTACCTCATGAAAGTTACTATGAACAGAACACCACATTGACAACATGAGTCCTATTAGTATCATTTTCCACAACTACTTGAAAGACTAAGAAAGATCCTGAAAAGTTCTAGCTTCCTCTCCAACCAAGTAGATCCTAAAGCTGCAATTACCCCAGATTGCCACAGTGATTTTGCTTCTTTATTCATTTGAAAACCTTTTAACACAATGTTTGATGACACTCCTAATGTTCTCCAAAATCTTGGGACAATTTACTCTGTAAAATAGAAACTGCTACCATAATGTAAGAAAAGGTGCAGCACAGCAGCTGTTTCTGAATTATTCATACACAAGATACACAATTTGAGAAAAAGTGGCTTTCTTAGGCATTCAAACTAGCATATACGATTAGTGGTGATCCTATTCTACACTGCAGTCCAAACGAATGGCTTTATGAGGAGAAAGCCTTATTGAAAAAATATTTCTCCACTTGGAAAGTTGGTCAGAAATTGAAATAGTTTACATACATAAACTTAAGAATTCATGAGGTTTCTGTTCTTTCTTTCCTTTTCCTTTCCTCTTCTACTGGGCCTCTTCTCTTTAGGAGGCTGTTTTATCCTCATCTCTTACAATTGACGTCCTATCTCATGAAGCTTCTACCATCTGGTGTGTCCATTTATTCCGTAATCACGTAATGGTTTGGTGATAGCTCTATGGCTTCTTTGCTTCTGTTTTATATTTCCTAGAGCTAAATGACATTGTACTAAGATGACTAATATTTGCAATTCCAAAAGTAATGCGAATTTGGATATGCCATTTCTAATCCCTTGTATAGGGAAGCTAATTTTGATTATGATGACAGTTCAATACCTGCCTTGTCAAGTATTTAAAGATATGCATTTGTGAAAGTAAACTTCTATTGTATCGTTATATTTTCACTATTTCTGTATTTATTGAATTTAAATGAGTGCTGGAACATTTGGTTTGTTGTGTTTGTACCGAAAATTGAATTTGAAGTGCTTGATTTCCTATTTTGAAGAACATTTTGCTCTCATTTTCAGCTGAAAACTACAATAGAAGCGTCAAAGTATGGCTTCACGGGTGCCGTTGTCGGAGCCGTATCTACTGCTGGTGTTGCTTTGAAATATTCAAAGAGTTTACATGGTATTGTACAGATCTCAGTTTGATTTTTTATCGTTTTGTTTTAACAAAAGCAGAAGACCTTTAAAGCCACATATTTTGATATTTCAGGATTTTAAACTCAAAATTTCTCTATGACATGCAAAATAAGTATATGCACTTCAAACCATATCAAAACACCCCTGAATTATAGACTAAACGAAAGCATTAAATCCCAATAAACTTTGAAACATTTAGAGCCAAGGCAAGTATTATTATCACACTCAAAACCCATGTGGTGGTCTCCTGCTGCTAATTTTAACTTGGGTTTAACCTGTTTTTTTAGAACTTAGTTTATGGTAATACTTTAAAATCATTTTCTAATTTTGAGGGTGTTAATGTAATGCTTGCATTTTCATTGTTAAATTTGAAATGTTCTTTCTTCCACTGTGATGAACAGGTGCTGCATTGTCATTTGTGGCTGGGGGTGCGTTTGGGTTGACATTCGGGCAAGAAATTGCAAATCACACTCTTCAACTTTACAGGTTGGATACCATGGCTGCACAAGTTAAGTTTCTTGAATGGATTGAGAAGAGGACTGATGGACCATTTTAGGAGTCATCTGATACTGTGCTCATTTGCAGCTTTTGCTATGATATCTGAAAAAAGTGAGAAAAATCTTTCATGGTTGATTTGACAAGTAATTAGGTGCCATGATTTGATTTATGCTATACTTTTTAGACTGTTTCAAGGCATTAAGGCCCTTTTATTTGAATAAAATTGGTGTTGTTATTTTCTGCATTTCTTCTCTATATACTGTTTCTGTCTATTACTTTTGGAGGAAACTATCAATTTAGTCATTGAATTATGTGAGCGCCATTATTTCAAAACATCAATATTAGGTTTAGAAGTACTATTTGACCTTGTTTGTTAACGACTCCAGTTAGACAGAAAGAATTTTTCAAAAGTATTTTGTAATTCGATTTTGTTGCATTCGGGATTTGAAACGAGAGAGATATGACCGAATTCATAAAACAAGCGGCACATTTTCAAGCCTATTTGGGCATCGCTTGTCAATGACTCTAATTATGCAAAGAAAGAATTCATCAATTTTAACTCCTTAGCTTTGATTTCATTGAGTTCTGGTTTGAAGCGAGAGATATGACCAAATTCAAAGTTAGAGACCAATTATGAAACTTTTAAGAAACATTAAAGATCAAAACAGAGGGACCAAAACAGAATTCAAGTTAAGGTGAACACGGACAAAAATAGGTTTTTGGCCAACTGAAAAAATTGATATGGCACTAGATGTGGTAGTCTTTTTTATTATTATTACAATGTGGTAGTCAAATTCTAGTGCACATTACAAAACAATTTCAAGCAGTATATGTCTCATGTCCTAATTTGAGTAATTTCCAATTCAAAAAAAAAAAAATCAAATATGGAGGAGATTTTGTAAAAATATTATAGTAGAGTAAAATCTTATTTTGATCATTCACATATTTAATTTTTTCGATTTGATCTTTTATAACTTGTTTTGTCATCAATTTTAGTCTCTTTATCTAGTTTTTTTTTTTTTTTTGCCAAAGCTTTATCTAGTTCACTAAATTAACTTCACAAAAATTTTAATTGAATAACACCATTAATTAATAAAATGGTATGTTAATTGTCAAATAAATATATGTTATGAAATATGAATACTCAAAGTAGAGAGAAAAATAGGAGGAGAGAGTGATTCTTTCATTGAAATGATATCATTATTTTACATCTACACCTAAAGCCTCTATTTATAGGTTAAAGGATCTATAAGGGTGATGTACCTAACTTAATGTACATGGAGAAACTAAAGATGGTATATTCAATTATTAAGAAAACTCTAACTTTTATACATTGAAGATATCAAGAGGCAATTGTGAATATTCACTTATTTATAACAATTTGATGGTTATAAAGGTTAGTCATTTTAATGAATGATATTATATCTTCAATTAATGATAATTAATGAATGATATTATACCTTCCATTAATGATAATATGTGTTTTTGTAATAAATAATTAAATATTGAATAAAGAGACTATAGTATATTGATAACAAAAAATTTATAAGAGATTAGTTTAAAAAGAAACTTCTATGAGAGACTAAAATAATAAGGCACTAATTTGGTGTGCTAAACTAAAATATAGTTTGTCATTATATGTCTTTGGGTAAATTGCAGTTTGATACCCTGTGGTTAGGGGCGGTTCCACTTTGGTACCCTAAAAGAAAAATTTTTGCATTTTGGTACCCCGTGGTTTGCTCCGTTAGCGATTTGGTCCCTTGAGCTTTTTTTTTTTCCGTCTGCATTTCACGGAAAAGAAACACGTGAGTGTCACGTGACTGGTATATATACCAAATTGCAGCGTATTTTGCCATTTGAAACCCTAAAAACTCACCGCTTTTCTCAAATTCTCTCAACTCTCCACCGAAACCCTAATCTCAATTGCACAGCTTCCATGAAATCCGACAACTTTCCATCGAAACCCAACTAATTTCCACTGAAACCCTAATCTTAATCGCACAGATTCCACCATAATCGAACAAATTTCCGCCGAAACCCTAATCTGAAACGGTTTACACTCAAACGCGCGACATAATCGATGACGACGATGGAAGACTGATGATTACGACATAGAGACAACTTATACACAAAGTGGTTCGACGACAGATAGCGAAACTGATTTTGCAACGAGGAGGCACCGATTTTAAAGGTAGTTTTTCTAATCTTTGCATATGAAGAAGGTGGTGTTGAAGAAGGTCAAGCAGATGTACCCTCGAGATTTGAAGAAAACCGGGACTGTGAAGATTTAAGTGAGTTTAATGAGCATCCATTGGGTGCATTAGATGCAGAAAGTCCTGAAGGCTCAGATGATGAGGGTGATGACGTGAGATATCCTCAGTTCAATGAAGAGGTTGACATGATAAATCCATGCTTAGAGGTTGGCATGGAATTTAAAAATGCAGCAGTGTTCAGGAAGGCTCTAATTGAATATTGTGTGCAACAAGGCATAGATTTCAGGTGGAAAAGAAACAAGGGAGATAAGTTATCTGTTGTATGTAAGAATATGGACACTTGTTCTTGGAGGGTATACGCATCAGTGAATGGTCGGACAAAGAGTATGCAAATTAAGACCTTTTGGGACAACTGTACATGTGGGAGGTCATTTGACAACAAACATGTGAAGTCAAGGTATGTCCTTGACAACTAGTAATTTATTTTGTTGTTTTTTTTGTTGACTGTTACTTTAAAAATGCTTTTATACTAAGGTAGATTTTATGTCAGTCTGTGCAGCCTAAATACTTTTATTTTCCTCTATGAACTTACATTTGTGTCTAGTATCTTCTGCTATTGGTTGTTGTTGTGGTAGCCAGTACACATCATTTTGCCTAGCTACAAAATTTCACCTGTAATATGAATTGGTTCCGTCTAAAGCACTACCATTGAGGAAAAATAATCTAGCTAATTTTCACCTATACTTTTGTTGATCATAGATGCTCCTATTGCTTGTTTCTCTTTCGTTGCAGATTAATACATTTTGTTGCTACAAAAAGTGATCTTGGTTACTGGTTATACTATACCCCATAAAAAATGAGAAAGTGTTTATATGAATTGGTTGTTGATATCCAAAATACTAATTTTTTTTACCTTTGTTGACCTCTTTAGTTTTTGAAATTTATTGATTCTGGTCTAGTACATATGCATTGAGGGGTAAAAGATCTTGAGAAGAGTCTCATTTAAATCATCACATATCTTGATCAACCATGAGTTTTATTGTTTGTTGGCAATGGATTTTGGATTACGTTTTTAGTAGGTAGAGGAGATGGATCATCACGTAGATATAATAACCAATTTATTTTTGTTTTTACCTTGGTGACAATAATATATTATTTCAACTTTCTTATCATTTAAGCCTGACTTTAGATTTTTTTTTGTTTTGAAAGTCTAAGCCTGATTGGAGCTAATATAAAATCTTATAAGGTTGTTAATGAAATCTTATAAGCTTGATTGGTTTAATTAGGTTGTTAACTTGTAATTAATTATGTTGTTAACTTCTTAATTAATTATGTTGTTAACTTCTTATATTTAATGCTAACTTTTCATATTTAGGTATCTTGTTGAGAAGTTCTCTGAGGAGTTTGCTGATCATCCTGATTGGAAGTTGCCAAATTAAATGTTCAGAGATCGATTAGGAGACAGATCTCTGTGGACATATCACCCCATCAAGCATATAGAGCAAAGGTAATTGCGAAGGACGCCTTGGAGGGGGCTGAAGCGAAGCAATATGAAAACCTCTATCATTATGCAGAGACTATAAGGGAAAAATATGATGGCAGTTGTGTGAAGATTCTTGGTGAAGCTTTTCAAGAGGGTGGACCTGCACACTTTAAAAGGATGTATGTGAGATACCATGCACAAAAAGCTGGGTTTTTGGCTGGATGCAGATGTTGGGAAATCACAGAGGGAGCGCAGCGGAAAAATTAAAAAAAAAAACTTATTAAATATGCTAACTCTGTGATTCCTTCAAGATCCACTAATTATGTTTATATTAGGAAAGTAAAGATGTTTACCTATATTTCAATCGGTGACTTATCGTGTTTGCGAATTTGAGAAGTCCACTCCGAGTGTCCTTCCTCTACCGGTGATCCACACGAGCAGTTTGGCAGATGCCTAGGTGCTAGCCTCCTTCACTTCTTCCCAAGTGAATACGGGAACTCTATCTATGATTCTTGAATAATCAAGAACCGTTCTTGATTATCAAGATTGATTGGGGTGTACTAATATTATCAGGTGCAGGTCTAATTCTCTTTCTCCGAGAAGAAAATCGACTCACTCTCACAATATTAGGACTTGGCGAATTTTTACTCTCAATAGGTGCACTAGGCGAAATTCTTAGTCTCACCAAGAATTGGATGTGTGTTGTGTTCTGTGTGCTAGGCGCCTAGGCCCCCTATTTATAGTCTTCTCATTCCCAATCTTAGGGAATCCTAATCCAATTAGTAAATCCCTAAGATATTGAATATCTTAATATATCTCAATATATCTTTTGATTTATAATATCAAACTTAATATTATAATTCAAAATTCAATAGGTGGAAATTTAGATTTGAGACTCAAAATCAAATCTAGAAATCAAATCTTGATTGCTCAAATCCTATTGGTTGGAATGAGTCATGAGGAATTGATTTTATAATTTAAAATATTACTTTAATATTTTATATTATAAATTCGATTTGCACATATCTTTAAACTTAAAGTGCAAGATCAAATCTTGCACTCCAAGCAACAAGATATGGCGCCATCCTCATATAGTGTTGGAGGAATTCTATAACAACCCAACTTCTTAGGTAGTTATAACTAACTTTGTTAATTCCTAACAATATTGAATGAAAATATTACTTTAATATCTTTTAATTCAAATCCTATATCTTTTCAAAAAGATATTGTTTGAATTCAAAATTCAAACCTTATCATCTTTATTTAATTAATAAAACATTTTCATTAACAAAATTAAGACTAAAGAGGCGCCACCCTCATTCCTTGTTTCCCCAATATTAGTGAATTTAATAAATCAATAATTCCCTAACTTTTAGGAAACTTATTTAATTTATTATTCCCTAATATTTTAAACAAGAATTTAATTGTAAACTATTTAACAATTAATATATTTAAATTTGTCCAACAAATTTAAATTCCACAATCATAGATATTTATTTAAGACAAGATTTAATGTCCTAAGACATTTAACTATGTCTTAAATTGTGTCACCAAAGTGACTCACGAATTAATCCTAATCCGTGTCCCAAAACAACATCTTGATCCTGCTCATGTGTGACCCAGCAGGCCTCACGTGAAGTTGGCAGCAAGCCATCTTATGACTCACAAGTCGAGAGCGGACTCTAGCAAGCCATCACGACTACCCAAAACACGTGAGTTATCGCTTTAACGTTAACGACTTAACCTCAATACCACCTTGTCATAATCCCTATTGTCACACGATATTTTGGTCATGAATTAGGCACGGGAATGTCATCAATAATCCAAACCATAACTTTCTCGATTCCCTGAGTTAGTCCCATTTCCCAGCGAGGCCACGCATTTTCTTGGACATACTCATCGAGGGCGCCAGTTAAATATCTCTCATCTTAATGAGGGACAAAATCCCATCTTGGTCAACCACATTCCTTAGCACGGTAATCAACCAAACCCGTACCTAGCCTGTATGGCTACCCTGCTACGGGTAACGTTGGACTAGGCCAAAGTTTGACAACTACAATGCCGGAATAGTCAAGACCTCAGGTCTAAGGCTATCGTGACAGGTGTACAAGAGAGGCTAGCTTATGACTAAACCCATGCAGGACTCTCCGGGTCGGTCCAGCAATTTGTAACCCTTACATAATTGCACCATGACTCTCGAGAAGCATCTAGTGCATGTATCTCTATACACCGAGGTCATGCTGGTCTTGGTTCATTTACGTTCCCACGTGAATGATCGATCAGGGACAGCTTTAGATTAATCATCATATAATTAATCAAGGACGCTATCATAGTAAACATGCTAATAATATGATAACAACATAATTTATCTCTATAAATTAATCAAAATGTTCAAAACATATACATAAAATGATTGGCCCGAGGGCACAATCTCCATCAGCAGACCCATAATTGGGTTGGATGGTTGCCACTTGAAGGAATTATTTGGTGGCCAATTGATTGTTGCAATTGCGAGGGATGGAAACAACATGTTTCCACTAGCAATTGCAATAGTTGAGCAGGAGAACAAAGAATCTTGGGCATGGTTTATGGAATGCTTCACTGAGGATTTTGGGAACCCACATGAGTTGGGCCTTGTGTTTGTTTCAGATAGACAGAAGGTATGTTTTCTATGCTGATTTTGAAATGTTTTATGAGTTTTAAAGTGTTTAATTTAATCAACTGGTTGTTTATTCAATTTTGTTGTTCTTTGATTGTTGTGTAGGGGCTAGATAATGTGTTTGATGAGCTGTATCCAGATGTAGAGCATAGGTTTTGCATGCGCCATATGTATGCCAACTTCAAGAACAACCACAAGGGCAAGGAATTGAGAGATGCCATGTGGGCATGCGCTTATGCATCTACACCGCAGGAATTTTTTAGAAGAATGGAGGTGGTGAAGAAGTTGAATGGTGAAGCATATGATGATCTGGTGAAAGTTCATCCTAGCCTTTGGAGTGTCTCTCATTTTTCCACTAGGTCCTTATGTGATGACTTGACCAACAATATGTGCGAATCTTTCAATAACTATATTCGGGAAGCGAGGGACAAACCTATCATTTCTTTGTTAGAGTGGATTAGACACAAGCTTATGCATAGGTTTTATGTCAAAAGGTCTGGGATGGATAAGTTTGGTGGGCCCTATTGTCCTAATTTATTGGACAAGTTGGAGAGGATTAAAAGTGATTCTATATTCTGTACTGTAGAGCCTTCGGGTAGATTCATCTATGAGGTTATGTCCAATGATGGAACTCGTGTTGTAGACTTAAACACCCGTGAGTGCACTTGTCGGTTATGGGCATTGACAGGGATTCCATGTAAGCATGTTGTGTCTGCCATCCAATCAAGTCATCAGAATCCAGAACATTTTTTGCATGAATGCTATAGTAAGGATGCATATATGAGGACATATGCAGAGAGTATAACAGCCTTGCCAGGGGAGCTGTTATGGATACGAACTGGTACATCACCACTCCTTCCACCATTGATCTTGAGGCCTCCAGGAAGGCCAAAGAAGTTAAGGAAAAAAGCTGCTGATGAGCCCAGGAATCCATATTCTTTGGCTAGGAAATACAAACCTATACAATGTGGGAAGTGTCACAAGATTGGGCACAACTCCAGGACTTGTAAGTCATCAGTTACTGGAGAAACACCGTGGCAAAGGAGACAGAAGTTGATGAGATTGAAGAAAGCATAGGTATGAAATT
The DNA here is from genome assembly GCA_003254925.1 of Chamaecrista fasciculata. Taxonomy (NCBI): domain Eukaryota; kingdom Viridiplantae; phylum Streptophyta; class Magnoliopsida; order Fabales; family Fabaceae; genus Chamaecrista; species Chamaecrista fasciculata. The sequence continues at coordinate 69,903 of QANZ01028689.1, read as the reverse complement.
AGAGACTCATATTTTGTATTATCTATCTTTCAAGATAATTTCTTATACAATTATTCAATTGTTGTAGAATGCTGAAGTTGAAGCTGCTGCCATTGGTGATAATTTAGATGTTGTCGCTGGTCCTATTTCAGATGCTGAAGCGGGTGCTAATTCAGCTGTTGCCACTGGTGCTAATTCTGTTGCTGCCATTGGTGGGCCACCTAAGGCAAAGAAGTTGCCAGTCAAAAAATTGCACCGCGTAAGAAGTTTCAAAATGATTTTAGGCCACCTAAGGCAAAGCACTACAAGAAAACAGTCAATTTGTGACGGAAAAATCCGTCACAAAATGTCAAAATTCCGTCACAAATCAAGTTTGTAACGGAATTTGTGACGGAAAACGTCTGTCACAAAACAGGGCGTCGCTAATTTAATTTGTGACGGACTAGAGTTCCGTCACAGATTAGTGACGGAATTTGTGACGGAATAACTCCGTCTCAAGTTGTGACTAACATATCTGTCACAATTTGTGACGGACTGTCCGTCACAAAGTCCGTCACAATTTTGTGACAGACCATTCTCCGTCACAAATTTGCGACACTCATTTTTGTGACAAAGTGTGTTCCGTCACAAATTCCGTCACAAATTTGTAATATTCTCCTCCTATTTATTAGTTTCTCAAATTTTGATATAAATTTTTATTATTGATTTATTTTTACTAATTATATATTTAGCAATTAGTTTATATATATATAT
>QANZ01028689.1:27490-64741 GCA_003254925.1 Chamaecrista fasciculata | reverse complement strand
ACTTCCTAAGAGTTAGGAATGTTTTTGATTTATAAAATTCCAAAGAAAATGAGAGGGGATAGGCGCATTCTTATGTGGGTCCTAGGGAAGATTTGATCTTCCATTTTGATTCTCAAAGATTGCATTTTGAATTCAATTAAGATATTAAGGTAATATTTTAATTAAGAATTCAAGTCCTAAAATTATAATATTATTGTAATCTTATAATTTTATAATTTGATAATCCATTAATTTAGGGATTCCCTAATTATAATTATCAAAATTCCCCAACTCTATAAATAGGGCCTAGAAGTCGACTTAGCCAACCCTAATGCATAGGTGAATTTTGCTTTCTTCTTTTGTGAGACAAGAGAGAGAACTCACATACCCTAAGCCTAGAGAGAGAAACTCCATCTTCTCCAAGAGTGAGAGAGAAATCGAGTTGTCCCAGATAGCTAGGGTTTTGAGAGAAAAACAAGAAGGTGTTCTTGTTGATTGCGCCACCATCCTTTTAAGGTTCAAGAATTGTTCTTGAATTTTAAGAGCCGTAGATCGAGTTCCCTTGTTCTTTTGGATAAAAGAACAGAAGGCTAGCACCTTGGTGCCACTAAACTGCTTGTGTAGATTACTGGCAGAGGAAGGACGCTTCGTGTGGACTTCTCAGAAACGCACCGTTCAACCGGACCGATTGAAACTCGTGAGGTATACCACTATCTTTACCGGTTTAAATTCATCTAGCGGATTCGTAGGGAAATCACTTTTGTTTTTGCGCCATGTTTTATCTAATTTTTTATTTCTCGCTTCCGCTGCGCGCGCCGTGATTTCCCAACAGCTTCTTGGCATCCTACCTCAAGACCTCTGACGCGCAGCCAAAGTCCAATGAGGATTGGTCCTACCACTCGCAGCCAAAGTCCTATGAACAAGAAGAAGAAGCTCAATAAGTGAAGATGAAGATTAAGCTTGTTCTACATGGGACTGTTTTGTCTAGTTGTTTTTTGACAGTTTGTGTATGACTTGATAACAATATTTTTGGGACTACTTTGTTGTTGGTTGATGGAAACAACAATTTTTTGGGACAACTTTGTTAATTTAGTATATTTTAGTTGGTTGGTTTATGGATGATATGCATCTTTATTAGATGCATCAATGTGTAAGACTTATCAATTTCAATTTACATCTTCAATTATCAAGTATGCATCTTCAATTATTAGTTTGTTGAGTAGCACATTATAATTCATGATGACGGGGAAATTTATTAACTCAAATTCTTGAATTTAGTAGGATGATGCTTTGATGTTGTATTTTTAATTAATTCATGATGACAGGGAAATTTATTAACTCAAATTCTTGAGTTTAGTAGGAACATATATATAGCACAATCAAGATGATGCCAAATTTGCACTTACAGACCAAAAGGTTCAAATTTTCAAATTTCCTAAATATGTTCAAATTGCCTAAATGGTTCAAATTGCCTAAATGCTTCAAATTCAAATTGCCTAAATGCTGATTAATTGCCTACATTTCGCCTTATCAAGTAAATAAATTGGTCATCATATCAAATAGTCCCTTCTAATTTCTAATTTTTGCTGTGTCAAAACAGTCCCTAACCTTGTCATACTTTGCCTTTTGTTATCATCCACAATACTAACCAATAATGTCAACAAAATTCATTGCAATACCAAAAGTGTCAAACAAATTTTCATTAATCAGTAGAATCAGGATTACACATTGCCTAACATTCCAAAATGTGCCATGACTTGCATTACATACAAAAGACTAAAATTACATACAAAATAGTTGCATTACATCCAAAATAGATCCATTACATCCAAAATAGTTGCATTACATCCCAATTCATCATGGTTAGTATAAACCATATAATTAGCAAGCCATAAGACAACCTAAGTTACATCTTCATGGTAAGTAGTAACCATATTTGGCAGATTTCATACCAAAATGGTTGACTACTATATACAACCCAAAAAGCATCCATGACCCAACCAACATTCCAAGGTAAAGCTTTTGTCTTCTAACAGAGATAGCCAATTCTTCTTTCATTCCATTCTCCTTCAACTGTCCAATTTCTTTTTCAAGCTTCTGAATTTTCTCTTGCACCAGAAGCCCAACCTCAAGTGCCCAAGGACAAGGTGAAGGACCGATCCAGTCAAAAATATCGCATTGATTCGACTGAAAAAATGGGCAAGTCAAGAAAAAAAACGAGCACAATGTTTAAAATGAAAATAAATTACTGAACACTATGAATAATTAACATTTTCGAACCTTAAACTTAGGGTAAATCACGAATTTTCGTCCAAAACTTCTAGGCTTCAATGACGTGCGAGTAACCGCAAACTCACCGCAATAACATCGCCTTCCCGATACCGGTTCATCTTCGCGTCTTGATGAAGCGGCCAACAACCTAGAGAAGACGGAGCACGACGACATGATTTTGGTGTGGATTAGGGTTTCGGTGGAAAATTTGAGAGAATTTGGAAGAGAGCGGCTAGTTTAGGGTTTGAAATGGCAAAAAAATGGCTGCAATTTGGTATTTAAACCACTCACGTGACACTTTTCCGTGAAATGCAGGCGGAAAAAAAGCTCAGGGGACCAAATCGCTAACAGAGCAAACCACGGGGTACCAAAATGCAAAAATTTTTCTTTCAGGGTACCAAAGTGAAACCGCCCCTAACCACAGGGTACCAAACTGCAATTTACCCTATGTCTTTCATTTGAGATTTTCCTGATGAACTACTTTTTTTGGTTTTGTTAATTTGTTTACTAATTATACTACTTTCTTTGTCTTTCATTTGTCTTTTTAAGTACAAATAACCAAAAGAAATTTTTAAATAATGCTTGGATATATATGTGTGTGTATATATATATATATATATAAACCAACGATTGCCAATTTTTCTTTATTTCTTTATTTGTTAATTCTTTCAAAGGCATTACGGAAGACACCAATTATTAAATAATAACTTTAAGATGTAAAGTCTAGAAAATACTATTTTAATTAGACCTAGAAAAAGAAAAATACTATTTTATAAGCCTATGAATAGTTTACTTTTTCAAAATTATATTTAAAGATTAATTCATTCTTAAATCTATAACTTTATATTAATAATGAGTTGTTATAAGTCATAATCATTGCGAGTTAATTTTGTTACAGTATGTTAATTATTTAATCATGATAAAAATTGATTAGTATAAAAACTATAAAAACAAGATTAAATTTTTTTTACTATATATATATATATATAATATACAAGAGAGATTAGATTAATAATAGACTAATAATATATTTTATAATTTAAATATAAATTTATACAAATTTGAAATTATTTTAATTGTATATAATGATTATAGTAAGTAGAGATTGAGAATAATATATATCATAAAATTGATATTACTTATCATTAAAAAATTATTTAGATAAATTTATTTAAATAATTATAGTTGTATGATATATATTTGTTGAGTAATAGAAAGTTCACGAGAAGCCATTAATGTATATATTAAACATGTAATTGCTATCAATCTTTTAACCTTCCTATTAGAGATGTTAATTAGATTTTATAATAAATTTACTTTGATGTTATATTATGGTGAAATGACATAACTTAATTACTGATGAAAAAAATTAAATTTATAATTAAATGTTAATTAATATTTTTATTATAAAGATTAAATTATTATAATTATATCTTTAGTACCTCTTATATATAAAAGTTAGTGCATATTATATTATTTTAAAATTTTATAACTATATATTTGAGAGAGTAAATTAATGTTTTAAAAATTGGTGGTTCTTGTTGGTCAACAACCCTTGTAGATATGTTAGTGTCTGTTTGCTAATGAGATGAGGAAAAATATTAAAAAAAACAAAAGCAGTATTAAATAAATAACTAAATAACTTGAAAAATGTTTGTGTGCATGTGCAACAAGTGCTCATTGGCTAGGCTTTATATATTTTGGGCTTTCTCTTTATCCAAAGGAACCCTAGGTTTCCTAAATTCTCTCTCTCTCTCACCAACTTTAGATGTACACAAAAATTAAAGAAGGACAAATAAACATATATTTAGGAAAAAAATGCTCCAATTTTAATAAAATCACCTATAAATATCAATAAGGGTAAATTACAAAATCCATGTGATTTATGCTGTTAATACATTGGAGTCTTGTTGTAAAAAAATAATGGCAGAACGAGGTAAAAATTTCATTTTGATCTCTAATATTTATTTTATATTCTGTTTCGGTCCCTAATATATTTTCTTGTTCTAGCTTGACCTCTAATATTTTAGAAAACATTAGTATTAGGGTTCGAATGTTGGGTTTTTCGACACCTAAAAATCATTAACTCTATAAATTTTGAGAAAAGATTGCGATTTGTTGGAGATTTGAAAAACATTGTGGTTAAAGTTTGAAGGTTGGGTATTTTAATTTTTTAAACTAATTGAAGTCACGTTTTGAAAAAAAGTAGAACTAGAGTTGGTCCTGAATAGTGTGAGAGATTAAAAGTGAAAATTTTGGAAAACATTAGGGCATAAAATAGAACAAAAAAAATATTATAGACTAAAATAAAACATAAGACAAATATTAGAGACCAAAATAAAATATTTATCTTATTAATAATTAAATCAAAGTATTATCCTACAATTAAATCAAACAACATGGACCCTTTCTATAATTTACCCTATTAATAATTAACCTCTTCTTGGATTCTAAAACTCAAAACAAAATCACATTTTCAGAATTTTTTTTCTTCATAATATTGTTAATCTTTTTTTTTGGGGGTACAGAAATATTGTTAATCTTATTTACTAAAAAGATCATTATATATGACCAAGAAAAAAAAGATCATTATACAGAGTTTATGTTGGGAGTAGTATAGTATTATATAATAGAATGAACATATATATTAGACACTAAAAAATATACGAATTAACAATTATGCTCATTTTCTTTTTTAAAAATATAGTTCATAAACAGTGGTACAAAATAATATATCTTAATAATCTTTTCTTTTAAAAAAATCAATAATAAATTGAAGAATGAAAATATATTAATTTTATAATTTTTAAAAAATCAAAGTATACAAGTTAAATTTTTAAGGACTATAAATATAATTATATATTTACTTTATATTATATCATTTGAATGGTACAAGTTGCATGATATTGAAGTCAGCAAGTGTGGGTGACAAAAACCTTAATCAATAAAATAATCACACACATTAATGATGGGTTCATACATTAAATCAATCATTTTAAAAAATATATATTCTATATCAAGGGTGTACCATAACAACAAATGCACCCTCCCTTATTTAATTCTCTCTCTCTCTCTCTTTCTTTCTCTTTCTCTCTCATACTCACTTCATTCACAATTCATTCACTCATTCATTGAGCTTCTTTAATTTCTTTTCCCTTTCTCTCCTCAATACTCAACCTTCCATTCCTTTCCTTTTTCTATTCACCTCCCAGGTTTGCATCATTGGCCATTCTAATTTTAACCTATTTTCTTATTTATTCATTTCTCTATATTACTATTATTGTTATTATTAAAATCTTCATTCCCTGTACAGTATATATATTATTCAAAAAAATTAAATAAATCTGGTTATTAATTTATGTATGTCTTGGTTTTACTCTTTATAGCTTTATTGTGTGTTTATGGCCGGCTTAGACTTGGGTTCAGCTTCTCACTTTCTTCATCATAATCTTCACCTTCAATCAAACGACGACGTTCATCACAACGACGATGATGATAACAACGAGGGTTCTCCCAACCCGGGCGGCTCGGGTGACGGGTCCGGCCGCCGGCCCAGAGGCCGTCCACCCGGTTCGAAAAACAAGCCGAAACCGCCGGTGATCATCACGCGCGAGAGTGCCAACACGCTCCGGGCCCACATCCTCGAGGTTAGCGCCGGCTGCGACATCTTCGACGCCGTCGCCACCTATGCACGGCGGCGCCAGCGAGGGATCTGTGTCCTCAGCGGAAGCGGCACGGTCACCAACGTAACGCTGAGGCAGCCGGCCGGGGCCGGGGCGGTGGTCACGCTACACGGCCGGTTCGAGATTTTGTCTCTGTCCGGGTCGTTTTTGCCGCCGCCGGCTCCGCCGGGAGCCACCAGTTTGACGGTGTTTTTGGCCGGAGGTCAAGGGCAGGTCGTCGGAGGGAATGTTATGGGGGCTTTGGTGGCTTCTGGGCCAGTGATTGTGATTGCTTCTTCTTTTACCAACGTAGCATATGAGAGATTGCCCTTAGATGAAGAGGAATCATCACAGATTCAACAAGGCCAAGCATCGTCCGGTGGCGGTGGTGCCGCCGGAAGTGGAGTCAATAACGTGTTTCCGGATCCGTCTTCAGGACTTCCGTTCCTTAATTTGCCCTTAAATATGCCAGCTCAGATGTCTGGCAGCGCAGACGGCTGGACTGGAAACTCTGGTGGAAGGTCGCAACCATTTTAAACTTATTAGGGCATAAGAGAAGAGGAGAAAAACAAAAGGTGAGATTTAATTGATTAAGTTTTCTAACTATGATTATGATGATGACTATGTGGATTTTGTAAAATTTTCTTTGTTTTGTTGTATTCTATGTATGTGTAGGTTTAATTTGTTGTTGTTGATGACATGAAAAACTGATTTTTTTTTTTTTTTGGTTCTGTTGAATTATTATTTCTGCTTCAACTTTCAAGAGGGATTGTGATTTTGTGCTTCTTGATTAAGTAGCTTGTTGGAACTATGAGATCTATCTATCAGATTATGCATAAATTATAATAATAATAACCTTGAGTGAAGTAAATCTAATGGCTTTGTTCGATGTTATATATATCTAGTTTGCACTTTACAGATTACTAGGAAATCACACTAAAAAATCCAATGAATAATTTAAGAGATGAACATAATTAATTTCATAATTTCTTATCTAGATGAACATAATTAAGATCAAAATTAATTATGAAATTAAATTTGGTATGATGTTTTGTCTTGTAGCTAGGCTGCATTCATGTGAATAATTTAAGAGAATCCAAGCATTGCTGCTTTTGACCAATTAGTGATCTAGCTAAGATGAACACATTATATTATATTGTTCTCTCTCTCTCATATAATTATTTCCACCATCAATAATAAGTGGGGGAGACATATCATATATACTTCTTTAATAATTGGTGTTTTCTCAAGATCAATGCATTATATTGTTTTCCTTAAGAATACATATTAACATTGATTAACTAGTTCCTTTACCATAGGGAATGGAGGAGAAGAGAGAGAGAGCATAGAAGATCTTATATATGTTTATATGATCGATGAGCATTTCTTTAAGGGCCTTTTGTGGTTTCTGTAAACCATAGTTTATCTCTCTAACCAAATATTTAATTATAAAATACGCATATATAAACTTCAAAGTATAATAGGGCACTTATAGTAGTCTTTGGATTAAACATTAAATCTCAGTAAGAATTACACTGCAAATAAATAGATTGTACTCTATTTTTTCACACTGGTATCAAATTGGATGAAAATTCACTTTCTATATTTTGTTACATACTATTAAAAATCATATGTTCCAAGTATATTAATTAATTAGTTCAAAGAAAGAAAGAAACCATATAGCTTTCTCTAATTTGTGTGTTAATTTTAATTCTCTCTCTTAAAAATGTAATTAATCTCCTCTCACAATTAATCAGAAAACAATTGATATGAAGAAATTTCAATTTATTCAGGATTTGACGACAACTAAGTACTAACCATTAAATTATATACTGAAGCAAAAACTCTCACATGCATGTATCTCTCTCCACACTAACTAATAACTCAATTTAAAGATTTATCTTCTTGATTAACTAATTAGTAAGAGCTAGAGATTAATTAGATGAAGTTTGTAATTAAAAGAAAAAAGTATACCAAACCAGGAATACATGTTTTATAGCTTATTTAATTTTCCTTAAGTAGATGAGCTAAATTTGAGTTTTGGATTGAGTGCACAAACAAATCCATTGCATTTTGTTCCAAAAAAAAATAAAAAAATCCATTGCATGTAGACATACAGATTCTTTTAGATGTAGAATTCAACCTTATTTATTGCTTGTCTTATCTACCAGGCTTTTATTTATATGTCCACAGGAATATGCATGTTCACGTACTGTTGTCTTATTATATTAAAACATACATATAATATATGTTGAATTCTCATGATCATTTCATAACTATATATGATGAGCAATTGAATGAAACTAAAAAAAATCATAACATTATTTTTTTTGCAATGAACTTATTATGATGAGTAGTAATAACTACTATTCAATAATCTAGTATGTGAAACAGAAAGTTTAGCAAAAGCCATGCATGTTGAAAAATTATATTGAAATTAATCCATTGATATGCTATAATTTTTTTAATTAGATAGATATATAGGAAATTGTAACATTTGATATAATATAGGAAGTCGATTCGGTTTCTTTTTTTAAAAAAAAAATTATATGGTTTTTGGGCTCTATGAGCAGTACGTAAATTAGTTGCACTATGAAAACTGATCATAGCATTTAAACTTACATATATACTTACAAAATTTTAACCATCCTTAGCTTATATATATATATATATATATTATTTAGGATTTATACAACTAATTAATACATGAATAGTGTTTACATTTTGTTTTAATATATATAAATGATTCTTTAGGTCCATAAAAAACAAAATTAACATTTTCATGTGTATTTAGAAAAGATGAAGATTGGTTGAAGTTTGAACCCTCTGTTTGTTTAGGAGTTTCTCATATGGAGAGAGTAAACTTGTATATAATTTTCCACCTCCGATCCCAAACTATAATTAAACATTTTCTTTTCTTTAATATATATGTCCTCTTGAAGTTTTTTTTTTAATAATAAACATATATAGATCAAAAAATTATAACATGGGGAGAAGAATATGAATATAGTTTAATTTATATCCATATGTTCTTCACTTTCATTCTCTTAGAGCCCCTTTAGTATTTTTATGTTTCCGAACTTCCAATGACACTTTTATAAGCTACAATATAATAATACAGAATTTGATTTGTACATGTCATCATATATATATATATATATATATATATATATATTAATTATATTTGAACTAAAATATGTAATAAAAATGACTAATTAATGAACGTGTATTTCTTGAGTTATATATAATTATATATCCAAATAACTGTGTCTGATTAATTATTGCTGAGTCTCTAATCATGAGTAATCACCAACCTTCATTCTTCTGCTAATATAAACATAATACATGTTCATCATGATATGATTATAAATTTTCCATATAGAGCTAGGGTTTTAATTGATTGAAGCTCAGGTTCGACCTTCTCTAAATTAAAGCTTTATATATATATATAGCTAATGGCCTAATGTATGCACATTGATTTCAATATTTAATAATTCAATAGCATTTTTTTTAATAAATATATTGTGCTACTCTATTTTAGAGAATCATTTTTCTCTAGGGGAAATAATCATGGGGATAAGTGATAAATATTGTTAAAAATTTATTGCTTAATTTACCCTTAGGTATAGAACTAAAAGCACACTAATTAAAGAATATGTATCAGTAATGTCTAAATAATTAGCTGTTATATATATATATATATTTATATATATCGCGCTCCTATAGATTCTTTGAAATATTTTACAAGATGAAGAGAAATGTGAGAAGGATTAGAGAGAGAAAATGAACACACAGAGAAGAACAGCCTAGAATACAAAATAAACATTCTTATATATCTCACTCTATTTGTCTATAAATTTAGTAAAAACTTTATGCATCGCATAAGCGTATATGTCAAGAGATCATATATCACACTCACACACACATTAATTTTTACTACATATGTATATAATTCTGAATATTGATAATAATAATCAACCTAACTAATTAATATAAGTAGCTATACAATACAACATGCATTTGGATTGTCATCACTGAATAGCTGTGGAGCATACACATAGTGAATTATATATGGAACATCATCCTTCACCACAATCTCAACTTTTGCATCCTCTTGAATTACTATCATTTTGTCTATTTTCTCTTCTGATCCTTTCTTCTCTTTCTCTTTCTCTATCTCCTTCAATTTCTCTTTGTTTTTGTCTTTGTCTTTCTCCTTTTCCTTCTCTTTGTCTTTGTCTTTCTCTTCAGAACCCTTCTGTTTTTGTTCCTTTGAAGATATGATCTCTGCATTTTTGTGTACTCTTTTTCTCAGAAACCCTAATAGTTTTTCTGCTTCAATGCTGCCTTCAATTGTCACAGTTTGCCCTTTCTGGTCTGTTTTAACACTAAATATACCTGCAAATTTATTACCTTTTTGTAATCGTAACTTTTCAAGTATTAACAAGTAACTACTTTTCAATTGATCAGATCAAGTTCATGTTGTCATCTACCAAATTGTTAATTTGGTCTAATTAATTTAAAACTAATACTAGTATATTGTTTTCTTTTAACCTAATACTATATTATTTATTTGGTTACATACATACCTTTGTGTTTGAGCAACTTAATTCGCAGGTCACGCTCGCATTTGTCACAGTGCATGTGAACCTTCACTGTGATAGTGCGGATTGTTGGCTTCAAAATCACCAAAATAAATAAATAAATTATTAGTGATAATAGATAAGGATTTAAGTGTGTAATTATTGGTAATAGAATGAGTTGGTTAGCGTTACTTAATTCATTTGAAAGACAATAAGAAAAGTAGTGGAATATAGGAAACTTGAAAGACTCCTTCTGTGTGTGTGCTTAGTTTTATCTTTAATTTATTGTTTGGCTTCTATATATGAGTATAACACTATAACTATAAACTAAGAAAGATTCTCAAATTAAGTACTATCATAATCATTAATCTTACTTTAATGATAATCTGAACCCATGATGACATGATTATGGTTTCTAGTTAGGAGACACTCTTGGGCATAATCCTCACAGAATATTATGCTGGCCGGTATTTTGATATTTCTAGCTATCTTTTTTTTTTTTATTAAAGTAGAAATATATTTTGATATTTCTAGCTATCTTGAATATTGTTGGTTAGGTATAAAAAATGGTAAATTACATGAAAGGTACCTATGGTTTAATTTAACGTAACCCGCTCTAATTGTAGTATTGTGTGGTTCAAAAAGTGTTACTATGGGTGGTTTGCATCGTTATTAAAAGTTTGAGTACTTGTGATTTTGTTCTGTCAATTTTTAACGATATATGTCACGTGTCACTTATGTGGCTCAGTAAAAAGAAAATCAAATTTTGGTCCTCAAACAATGAGGTAAGTTTCATTTTGGTCATAAAACTAATTTTTTGTTCCATTTTGGTCCTCAAACTTTTACATTTGTTCTATTTTTGTCCCAAAAATTTGATTTCAGATGGTTTATGCCATTATTTTTAACATAAACAGTTGAGATGAATCATTTTTCTCTCATATATGTAATAATAGGTGAGTTGGCAAGGAGATGAAGGAAAATTTTCATTTTTAGTCACAGAATGGAGATGAATTCGTGGTTGATTTTTATCTCCAATTTATGACTAAGAATAATTGTGAAAACTCGATAAAATCACATTTTAGGGATTCAAACAGAATAAATGTGAAAGTTTGAAGACAAAAATAGAACAAAAAATAGTTTTATAACCAAAATGAAACATACCCTATAGTTTGAGGACCAAAATGAGTATTTAACCTTCGAATAGAAAACTGACGACTAAGTGCAAGAGAAACCAATAGTTAAGATGCAATAGAAATCAATGACTAAGATTGAGCCACGTGAGTCACACGTGACATTTTCTGTTAAACTTGACAGAACAAAATCAAATGTACCCTAATTACTAACGATGCAAACCAAAAGTATCTAGAGTAACACTCTTTGAACCACACATAACAACAAAATGAAATTGGGTTAAACCACAAGTTCGTTTGGGTTTGATTATGTTGTAGTTCTATAATTCGGATTAGGTTTATTGTTGGATGAATTGCATTGCTGATATTGCCCCCAAAAAAAACGGTGGGTACCGTTAGCCCGTGAACAGCCAACCATCGTACTGTAAAAATTGGATAGGTTCTATCTATGGTCATCGGGGCCTCCTAAAAAGATCTACTAAATTCATCGAGTTGTTCCAAAGGATCTACTATAATTTAATTACCCAAAAATATAATCAATTAAAATTAATTTTTATTTAATTAAAATTCATATCAAAGAAGTTAAATGATGAAATTATTACAAGCTGAAAAATGTAATTCTCAACTTTCTCTTGTCACCCCAATAATTTCTTCAATTTTTTTAACACAATGATAACGTGACATCAATGTGATCAACTTAATTAGAGCATATATTGACATCAATCTAACATTTGGGGCCTGTTTAATATTAACTTCAAAATATATTGACAACGATATATTAGATGATCTGTATCTTATTATCTAAGATTACACATATTTTATCACTAGAAGAATTATCATTATCTTAGAGATTATTACAAAAGCTGCATTTATGTTTCATCACTATTGAGTATTGACTGAGTAATCAAGAAGTGTACATTATACTTTGCCACAAAATATTAGTATACCTAATTATTTACCAAAAGACTGGTAGTGGCATATGCTAATAATTATATATACATATATATATGAAGAAATAAAATATACTTCGCCTGTATTAATTAAAAGATACATACTAACAATTTCTATATATATGTTTGTAAATAATTTGAGAGATTCATATACGTAGTTATACTAAGTAATATGTTAAAAGACTAGTAATATTTAGATTTAAAAGTTATCTATAATAATATTGATTCTCAAAAAACTTTATTTATTATCAGCAGTATAAAGTTATCAACTTATTCAAAAAAATTTGTCATTAATTTATTCTCTGAAAAAGTTTAATATGCTATGAACTTAATCCAGTAGTGATGCTAATATATTAATACTAAATTAACATGCTTTTAAAATATTAAATTAATTAATTAGAATAATTTTTCAAAAGACAAAGTTCTCTGTAATAGCAACTTTTAGGAATCAATGTAATAATTTATTCTTCTTGTCGTACACATCTTATTAATTTTATATCCTTAAATTTACTTGGACAGGTTCCTTAAAAGGATAACTTGTTGCTTGAATTTGACTATTTCTTTCGAAAAAGTAAATATCACAATTTGTCTATTTAATTATATGCTTATAATATGACTTTGTGCAAAAAGAGAAAAGTATTCCTACATGACTTGACTATATATAAATAGTTATATTATTTTGTATGGGACAATTTGTTATTATTTAAGAAATTGATATATAATTAACCTATTGTCCCACTTTCGTCATCAGAAAATTTATTAAAATAATTAAGTCTATGCATCATCTTTCAGATTAATTAATTGACTTATTATTTAATTTTCTCTTTCGTATAAAATAAATAAGCTAATAAATTAATTTCTGAAAATTTAATTTACAAAATTTATTTTTTAAATGTGTAGAATTAATATATATATATATATATATGTTAGTTCCTCTGTCCCATTATGACATTTTTATCTACTGAAAATAAATTTTAGACAACAAATAGATCAATCCTCTTAAGTTTGCTCTAATATACAAATTAAATATAAGTCTTTCAAAATTTAGTTTTAGTTTCACTAGTAAATGCTTCAAAATGAGCCAAATTAAAGGGATTAAAATATTAAATTAACAACTCTCAAAGACTAAAACTGATAAATTAAACTTCATTGAACTAAATTGTCAATTCATATACCAAAACCCCTAAGTAATTGGTTAAAAAAAGGGTATAATTTCAGAAAATTACGAAATTAAAATATCATAATGCAATTACTAACTAATTAAAACGTTTTCAAAAATTAATTCGATAAGAAAAAAATTAAGAAAAACTTACTTGTTTGACTTCCTTAGGTTTTTTCTGGGGAGGAGGAGTAGTGTCCTTAGGCTTGGGTTTTGGAGACACTAATTCAACCTTTTTGTTGCTCTTTTTCTCTATAAGCTTATGGATTTTCAAAGGATCAATTTTTCCTTTGGCCTTGATTTCTCCTTTCTCAATATCTATCTCCACACTCTGAACCCCTACCTCACCATCCATCATTAAATCATCATCATATTGATGAATCAAACTCCATGCATGATATATATGATGAAATTAATTTCCTAAACAATATATATATATATATGGAATAAAAAATAAGTAGGTTAATCTAAAAGCTCTTGAAATCAACTGTGGGAGCTAGTTAAATAAGTGAATTGATAGGGAAAATATTACATGAGGAGTATTCTATCTTTCAACCATGGATTTTTTTAAACATGCACAAATCACTTGTAAGAGTATTTTTGTGATAAATTACCCTAAAACTCCATTTCACCAAAAATCATTTGAATGTAATTAAGCTAGTAGCAGAAGCTAATTAACCCAAACGGGCCCATATGTATTTAAATTTAATTATATGAAGGCATCATTAATAAAAAACATTTTATATCTATGTAGTTCAAAATAAGAATATAAATCTAAAGAGATAAATTTGTGTGTGTACCTTGGGTAATTAGGAGATGCCTCTTGATCTTGTTGCCACATTCCTGGCAATGCAGGTTGAGTTTGTAAATAGCAGTGATGACTTCAACATTGCTCTCTTTCTTCTCATCTTTTTTTGCCTTATTATCACTAATATCTTTCTTTTCTTCCTTTTTCTCTTTCCCCTTATTCTCTTCTGCCATTCCTTTATATTCTCTAAAATCACTCTATATGCCTCCTCACAAAATCAAATTAACTATATAATTAATCATCCTCACTCACTCACAAACATTCATTCATATAATTAGCCTCACCATTTCCAACTTTACAACTTCAAGTTTCTTAAGACATAATTAGTATATATATCTTCCTTGCATATTGGTTTGCCCAAAGGTAGTTCACCCATATATTGGAAATTAAACTTGTTTATTATATGTATATATATGTGTGTTTGTGTATGTATGAGTGAGTAAGTGTGTGTGTGGATCATTAAATCAGCTTTTAGTCATAAGCTTTAATTTATTCACATTATTTCTCCATATATGAATGGTCATATATACAAGCTAGAGGCACGCAAATATGTATCTAAAATAAATGAGGAATCAAATTGTTAACTTAGTAAAAAAAGAGGGACCAAATAATGAATTTTCTCTTATTTTAATTACATGTAATAACTTTATCTTAGTATAAGTGGGAGGACAACCAGAAGGCTCCTCCCACATATAATATAGTATAGATATAGATATAGATATTTTTTCTCAAATGTCGTTAGTGTTATTTATAATATAAATATAACTTTAGTCTTTAAATAATTGGTTTTTTAATTGCATCATAAAAGAGATTGGGTGGAAAAAATGATGCTTCAAAAGAAATGAGCATATTTGACACTTTTCCAAACATTTTTATAATGGAAAAAATTTAGTTAAATTTTTTTTTTATATTTTTGTTAGAAGGTTTCTCCAATTACAAGTTTAATATAAATATACATTTTTTTCTTTTCTATTATTGATCATATAAAAATGTGAGTTTAATATTCTCTTTCTATAAAATTTTCATAATGTATAAAATGTTTATTAATTAGAAAACCTTATATGTAGCATATAATTAAGGAGCATTCCCTTCAACTTAAGTCTTGCCATTTTATTAAATACAATGTATAGTATATCATGATTATTATATTTGTGCATGCAGGCATTCTCACATTTGTAAACCCAAATAGTAATTAAATTATATTTTAAAAGGTGGGTTTGATGCGATTTTTATTCAAAATTAATTACTTTGGCAGGAATTGTAACGGCATAGGTTCCTGCCTAGTTACTCCAAGACCAAGAGTTGGCTACCTAGCTAGAAGATTGCAAGTCCCAAAAGAAATTAAAATTAAAATGGTGAATCATCATTTTTCACAATCTCACACGTTTGCTAATTTTCTTTTATGGGTAAGATGAGTTATATAAGTCAAAGATTAGATGAAAGTTGTTGCAACAAATGAAATTAATAAAAAGAAATTCCTCGATGTTAAGTACATATATATATCGTTAGTCTCGATCATATGGACTGATTTTGTGATAATAATTATTAGGGTAAATTGCAATTTGGTACCCTGTGGTTAGGGGCGGTTCTCCTTTGGTATCCTGAAAGAAAAATTTTTGCATTGTGGTACTCCGTGGTTTGCTCCGTTAGCAATTTGGTACCCTGAGGTTTTTTTCTGTTAGGATTTAACGGCAAATGTTAGTTAAAATGTCAAAAATCTCCCAAAAAGTCTTCTCTTATGCGTTTAAGTCCTTTCCCTTTACTAAAAGGGATCAAAACATAAAGAATTAATTATAAAAGGGTCTTTAGAATTCTAATATTATAGATTTTTCTCCTTTTCATAAGATTTCTTTTGAATAGGTCCTGATTTAATTACACTTTAATACCAAAAGTTTATGATCTTTATCAAAATAGTCCTTAGAACCTCAAAAACAAATGAGCATCTATGATTTATCAAAAAATCCCTATATTCAACTACAATTTTCATTCAAGTACACTACAAACAAATCAAAACCCCCAATTTTTTTCAAAATCAAGCCCCAAAAAAAAAAAACATTTCATCTCTTCTTCAAATTGGTCCCTAAAACCTTAAACTTTTGAATAGGTCATGATTTAATTACAAACAAATCAAAACCCCGAAATTTTTCCAAAATCAAGTCCTATTTTTGTCTCTCAAATTATGATATTATGATATTTTTATTTGTATTTTTTTTATGGTTTTTATGAGATAAAAGGGACAACCTAACAATCTCAAGTATTTATTAAATGGATTACAGTCTATAAAATATTGGCCAAAGTCCTATTTTGGTCCCCCAGTTATGCTCAATGTTCCAAATTGGTCCCTCAGTTATTTTTCATTCCATATTGGTCCCCCAGTTATGCAAAATTTGACAAAGTTGGTCCGTCTAACAGTTTCCATCCACTTTTCCGTTAAAAAAAAGATAAAATTGATTTTTAACTCCTAAAAGTTTAAATTTTTTGCATTAAGGACCTTTTTCTTTACGGTGGAACCAAAATGTAAGAAAGAAGAAATAGATGGGGATTTCAGTTTATTTTACACAAAAAAAACAAAACCTCCTCTGTTTATCTCGTCTCTCTCTCTAACTTCTAAGCCTGTTTTGCCAAATCCTTAGCATCCACAGAAGTGCCGTGAAACCCGTACAGCACTCTCGATGGCAGCTCCACCGTGGCTTCCGCCGTCAAATCCGCCGCATTCACTATCTGCAATTCCGATTTCCATTTCTTCTCGTCGTAAACCAAACACATAATGTACCCTTCGTCTTCTTCATTTTCGTCTTCATTTTTCGGCAAGAAATATGGCTCTCCACCATATTTCTCATCTCCGTACAAATACTTCTTCACTTCTCCACTCACCAAACCCACCTTCGCAAATCCACTCACCTTCGGCCACGGTTCCGCAATCGCAAGATACGCGAACCGAGTTTTCCTTCCCAACCGGTTCCGGTTCATCATTCCGGCTTCCAGATTCATCGCCTCCGACAAGATCATCCGGCGAGTGGACTCTCCGGTTCTGAGATTCCAATGTTGGGGCCGGAGAAGAGGTTAATCAGGAAGAGAGAGAGAGAGACGGTGTTGAGGTCGATTCCGATGTGGTTATCGTCGGGGTCGTTGAACTCTGGGTTCTGGCCGGAATCGAATTCGACGGCGAGCAGAGGAGCGACGGTGGAGACGGTGGCGTTGGTGAAGAAGAAGAAGAGAGAGAGGGGAAGAGTGAGATGAGATAGAGAGAGGAGGTTGTATTTTTTTTTTGTCTAAAACCATAAAAAAAATACAAATAAAAATAGGACTTATTTTGGAAAAATTTGGGATTTTGATTTGTTTGTAATTAAATCAGAACCTATTCAAAAGTTTAAGGTTTTAGGGACCAATTTGAAGAAGAGATGAAATGTTCTTTTTTTGTGGGGCTTGATTTTGAAAAAAATTGGGGGTTTTGATTTGTTTGTAGTGTACTTGAATGAAAATTGTAGTTGAATATAGGGATTTTTTGATAAATCATAGATGCTCATTTGTCTTTTGAGGTTCTAAGGACTATTTTGGTAAAGATATAAATTTTTGGGATTAAAGTGTAATTAAATCAGGACCTATTCAAAAGAAATCTTATGAAAAGGAGAAAAATCTATAATATTAGAATTCTAAAGACCCTTTTATAATTAATTCTTTATGTTTTGATCCCTTTTAGTAAAGGGAAAGGACTTAAACGCATAAGATAAGACTTTTTGGGAGATTTTTGACATTTTAACTAACATTTGCCGTTAAATCCTAACAGAAAAAAACCTCAGGGTACCAAATCGCTAACGGAGCAAACCACGGGGTACCACAAAGCAAAAATTTTTCTTTCAGGGTACCAAAGGGGAACCGCCCCTAACCACAGGGTACCAAATTGCAATTTACCCTAATTATTAATTTGTGTATATTATATTATTGTTCGTTAGTGTACTTAAGTCTAATTTTATATGCCTAGATGGTATCTTTTTATTGTGTAAACAACAAAGAGTATATGATAACTAATTAATGGGAAAATTTATCCTTTCAAAGATATCCGATTAAATTGGAAAAACAACATATAATGGACTAAAATTTAACTTAATTATAAAACCCAAGTGGTAGGTGAAAAATTCATGTAACCTCCTAGGTAATAGGTATGAAATAAAACTTGTATCCAGAAATTAAAGAACATGTATAATAAAAACAATGTCAAATAGTCATTTTAGTCCTCAAACTATTTTTTATTCTGTTTTAGTCTTCAAATTTTCACATTTGTTCCAATGTTAGTCCAAAATGTGATTTGGTCTGATTTTTATCGTTATCTCTAACTTAGACTATTGAAATACACTATTATCTCTCTCGAATATGTCATAATGAGTGAGTTGGCATAGGGGGAAACAAAGAAATTAAACATTTTCACTCTTTGAAAGAAAAATTAACTATAATTTATTTTTAATTTGTGACTAAAAATGAATGTTTTTCTTTCTTTCTTTCTTTGTCAAGTCATTCATTATGATACATATAAGAGATAAATAATTTATCTTAGCTATTACATTTTGAAGACCAAAATAGTATTAAATGTGAATGTTTGTGGAATAAAACGAAATAAAAAAATAGTTTTAACACTAAAACAAAACTAGTCCCGTAGTTTGATGACCAAAATCAAATTTTGACCTAAATCATTCAAAACAATAAAACTGAAGTCCAGGTACAATAGACTAGACAAAAAAATGTTATATATATATATTAACACAATTACTGAATTACAACTTTACAATATATATAAATGACATCAACATTTTGTTGGTGAATCAATCTTCAAGATAAATTAATTAGAAGAAGAAAAAACTAAAACACATACAACATGTAATTAAAGTCTAGAGCTGTTCCTGCATATATACGTACATATATGCACATGTATGTGTATATATACAATTATACACATGAGTTTATAGTGAATTATATTATTTTTTCACATTAATTAGTAATTAAAGAATTAGTTATATATTATTAAGGGTAATTAATAATTTATTAATCAATTAGCAGTATAAGGAGGATTTGTTGCATTGTGAGTGATGATATCAGGATTAGGGTTTCTGTTTCCATGCTTTTCCATTTCTCTGTGAGCTTTGGTTTCATGCATCTCCCTTTTAACTGCTGCCTCCTTTTCCAACCTTTTTTCATGAGCTGCCTCCTTCATTGCATTTGCAGCCTCCTTCTCAACCTATATATACGCATAAATATGAATAATTTCAAGATTAATTAATATATATATATATGATATAATATAATAGTAAGGCCAAACTGCACTTTTGGTCTCGTATCTTTTGCTCACGTCTCAACTTGGTCCTATATCTTTTTTTGCTGCAGATTTGATCTCATATCTTTACAAAAAATTTTACTGTTAGTCTCACAATGTGAAATCTTTAGCAAAGATATGAGACCAATTCTACAACCTGATCAAAAGATATATATGGGGTCAAATTGAGATCCGAGCAAAAGATACAAGACCAAATTGAGACTTAAGCAAAAGATATGAGACCAAAAGTGCAATTTAACCTAATAATAATAATAATATATTATTACTAGAGGCATCATCATATATATTCATATATATAAGCTTTTGATTTGTAATTACCTTTTCTTCAGCCTTTGCTTCTGCCTTGGCCTTTCTCATATATTTCATATCTTGAATCTTTTCCTTCACAGCCTGCATTTTTAATAATCACTTGTTTTCGTTAACTACAGAAATGAGTTTCAAGAGTTGAATTAGTAATTAATAAAGATATATCGAAATCAAAACACTACGAAGTGTAATGCCTTCATATAAAGTACTCATCATAAATAAAAATAGCTACGAAAAATGTGATGGGCTCCCATAATTTTCTCTCCTTCTCTCACATTTTTGTGGCTTTTTCTTGCACCAAATGTCATCAATTAGTTCATGCACAAATTAAAGACATTATATTAGGACCACTTTATGGTTCTTCACATTGAAGAGATTAATTTCTGATCGAATGCTTAATTATATATTGGTCTTAAGCTAGCTAACCTAAGATCGTGTTCTAGGAACGGGTAAGTTTGTACTTGAAGGTCCAGAACAACAACAAAGAAACACAAAAAACAATAGATAAATAAGATCAAAGTAAATAATAATAATAAAATTAAATGATCTGGGTGGTTCTCGATCGGAAAAAAGTAAAGCACTTAAAGTAAGTATTGGGTAAGACAAGAGAACTTAAAGCTAAAGTAAATAGAAATATGTTGTAAGAGCTCAAAGGAATATGAGAAGTGAGAGGTATTTATAGAGGTGGCTTGTGACCTAGGAAGCATGGACACTGACACGGACACGGGACACGACACGGACACGGACACAGCGACACGCTAGACTCTCAAAATTACGCGACACGACACGGCATATATTTATATATAAAAATAATTAAATATTCATAATTTTTAATGAAAAATTTAAAAATTACAAGTTTTATTCATAATATATGTCATATGTATTATTATTTTCTCTTATATGTCATGTTAAAGTCACAAAAAATTGATTTATATTTTAAAATTTATGAATATGTGTCGTGTCAGTGTCGTACGGGTGTCGGACACCGACACGTGTCCGACACGGCGACACGCCCTTAAAATGAAGTGTCCATGCTTCTTAGCTTGTGACAATTATGCTGAGCATAAAGCGCAAGATGTGAGAAGTGGAGAACGCAGAAACATGGCCCCGTAAGATACAGAAAGTGGGCAATGACTATGAGAGAAGGTGGAGGGTAAGATACGAGAAAGTGGAGGTGAGGTAACTATCAGCTTAGGGGTTGATGAGGGAGGGTGATATAGACATCTTGACAGGCAAGGAAGGAGAGTCTATTCCTACGTGAATTAATATTATAGATTTTTATATATTTAATTTCAATATATATATATATTAATTGGTTTAACATTATAGATTTTTATATGTTTAATTTTAATATAGTTGTTATTATTTTTAATCGATCTGTTCCTACGTCGATTAATATATATGGACTTGAAATTAAATATATAAAAATCTATAATGTTAAACCAATTAATATATATATATATTTATATATATATATTGTGAATGTCGGCTTAATATTTCCAAGTTTGAGAAACTTAAATGGGCCTTCCACATTGACAGTCCAAATTTGAAAGTTTTTCTTTTGAGACAAAAAAAACTAAAATGAGCTCCCGGCGAGGATCGAACTCGCGACCTTTCGCTTACGAAGCGAACGCACTACCACTATGCTACGGAAGCATATACTTTATCTATTTGTCTCTAAATATTTAAGTAAACATTTGTAATATCTCCAACTTTGAAGCCCGATTCAGAGAATCCGATTTCTATTTCATGAAAATAGTTTTCATTTTCTGATTTCCAATAACTGGTTTCGACTTTCGACTCCGTGAAGGCATTTTCCGGCGACCACCGTCAGTGGCCGTGCAGCTTCGTTGACCTCCGTGAGATCCGTTTTAAGGTAAACTATCGACTTCCCTCCGTCAAGGCATTTTCCGGCGACCACCGTCAGTGGCCGTGCAGTTTCTCAATATCGACTTCAGTCCAAAGACATCAGTGGAGAGCTCTCAGCTTTCAGTCTCTGTGTTCTCAAGGCAGTCCAAAATCATTGAGGTTAAAGCTAAATTGAAGGAATGTGGGGTCCGATGGTAGATGGCTATATCATATTCAGTGTGTCAATAAGGCCTCAAGAATCTGCATAAATTGCAGTTGTGCTTATATTACCTTCTTTATTGACCTAGACCACTTTCTCAACCGACATGGTGGCAAGTACTCTAGCAAGACAAATAGGCTCAGTGATCAAGGAAATAAGAAGGAAGAAAAGAGCAGAAGAACTATGGTACAGTCCTCATATGGCAGCTGCTTCTCGTGCCATCTCAGAAAGGCTCCCACTGGTTGATCTTACTGTGGAACTCAGAGATGCCCGGGTATTCTCTTATCTGCTGAATGTTATTTTTCCCTATGGGCTTAATCAATTCCCATGTACTTCAGTATTTGCCCGTGATTTTTCAGTGACAACTTTCCTGCTGTAGAATCAATAGTTTTATTTTTCACCATTGTTATGGATTTTGGTATTTGTCAGAGTTACTTACAATAAGGCATTGGTAGGTTAATTAGATAACTCTGTATTTCTTCTTTTAAATACCTTTGTTAATTAGTGGACTACTGGACTCTAATTTTGCTGTTGAAAAAAGAAAGGGAATCTAGATTATAAAATAATTATAATTTTTTTAATTGCGCTTATTTGTGTGCTTTTGTAAATATGAATATTACTTGTGTTCCATACTAAGGTTTATCTCTAATTCACTTTCCATGGTTTCTTCAATTACTTTAAGGGACGCATGAAATGAAATAGGCAATTAGTTTTGAAGTATTCTTTTTGATTTTCCCTTATTTTTTAATATCTTATTATCTATCTCTTATTTTAGATTCCATTTTCCTCAGAATGTGAGATATTGAGAAACTGTCCAACTTCCTTGAGACACATTATAGTGATGAACAAAATGGATCTTGCTGATCAATCAAAATTACAGGTGATTTCGACCTCTTGCATCATCTGCTTTGGCATTTAGATTTCACTTGTGTGGTTTTCTCACATTCCTTGTACTTATTCATATGTTGAGTATGCTTAATTCTTTTTATAATTGGTAAAATGCTTTTAAAACACTTTAGAATGGAAAAACCACAATGAATTGAAGTTCTACTAAAAAATGATTTCATATATTTCAACCTTTTATTCCTTATGGTTCTATTGAGTATTTACAAACTATGGTTCGTGTATGATACTTTGATTTGCACTTGTTATTGAGTAGGTAAATGCTTGTTTGTTTTTTCTTTCTGTTCTTTGTTAGCATGATATCAAGGAATCTGAAAGATAAGATGAATGAGAGGGAAGCACACAGGAGTTTCTGAATTGTCTTAGATAATCTTTCTGCACTTGAATAGACTTTGTTTATACTATGTGATTTGATTATCACAATCTGATTTCATTTGACAAATATCCCTAGATTTCAACTCTTCAAGATTGTTCAAAAAAAAAAAAAACTCTTCAAGAAGTTGCTTTAACTATACAAGCTCACAGACTGCCACAACCATCATTTGATACTAAGCTTCAATGCCTAATCTAGCTAGTGCATATTCTTCTTTACTTTTTCAAGCTACTGGGTTTTTTGTTGAATATTTTGGTGTTCAGCATGTAATATGGTGTTGATAGTCTCCTTCATAGATATGTAAAGGGATTGTAGAGCAGATCTTCTGTGTTTATATTTGCTTTGTCTATGGATGATTATCCTATTTCGATTTTTTTTTCCCAATTATAGGTCATGACTCTATTTTTCTCTTTCCTTTGTAAATTATTTCATAATTCATTTTGTGGATAGGAATGGACGAAATATCTTAGGGAAAGAAATCTCATCTCATTCGGAGTCAATTCTCATAACAAGGAGAATATCAGAAAGGTAAAAAGTGAGATCTTTTTTTTTTTAATCAATGTACAGACCCTCCAAAATTATCTTATTATATGTATGCTGAACCTCATGTAAAGAATGGCCATGGTTATGAGGTTTATTTATCTGACAAAACATTAATGTAAAATCTAAATGATTACCAGTTACTGGTTTTAAATGGTTTGTTTATGATCTCGCCATTCTCTTTTTTTTGTTCTGTACCCTTTCATTAATTCTTTTAGTGTTTTCCTCTGCTCTTTTTTACTTGAGGTTGCACGTTCTGGTAATGAGAACGTTCCTGGTTAAATGGTAGTGGAACAAACTACTAGGATGTTGAATGATACTTTTTGAAGAAGGGAGGGAAGGTCAACTATAATTTTCCCTTATTAAAATAATTTCTTTGCTTTTGCAGAATAGTTTTTCCAGACACTAATATTTCTTTTGCTTACATTAATTGTTTTGTATGTATTATTAAAAGCAAGACAAGGTAAAAAGAAATTTAAGCCATCATTCTTTAAATAGAGTTGTCAAGATGATTGATGATTATGGTCTGGTTAAACCTCATAAAATGGGGGACAATAGTATGGAAAGGCAAAATTACAGGAGAGTGAGGGTTATGTGGTTATGGAACTGATGTCAAGGGGCAGAGTGATATTGAATCCTCAATAGTAATCTACCATTTTTCCTATCTCTTATATCTGGTAAGTTCCAATTGGCTTGATTGATATGAGTTGGTCATGATTATGAACTAACATACTAGATTACTAATAAGGACTTTGGTTTTAGACAGTTTCTGAGCTTTATACAAACCCAAGTACGAGAATTGAAGAGGACTGATCATCCTAATTATACTGCTACAATAATGCTGGTTGGGATTCCAAATGTTGGTAAGTCAGCACTTGCCAACTCCTTGCATCAAATTGGAAGAATTAGTGCTGCAGGTAACTAAAATTTCTTTACTATGCTGATCAGTACCATAGGACATGCTAAACATCTAAGAAACGCAGATGGATGCATATATTTCAGAAATTTGTGCTTTTTCTTATAAGATTTCTTTGTATTCCGTTGCTGTCCTTTTTATAGAGAAGGGAAAATTGAAGCATGCAACTGTTAGTCCAGAGCCAGGGGAGACCAAAGATATACGAAGTTTTAAGGTGATTCTCAGTTTTTCTTGGCACCTTGCTTTCGTAAGATTTGTTAAAAAAAAAAAAATTTATGGACTATACAGCATGGACTAAATCAATTCTTTTGGCTTTCCCTGTTGTTCTGTTGTCAGAAGAATCTCATAAATATTATTAATTAGCATCTTAAATGCTTTTTAAATCCATGATTATCATAGTACCTTTCAGTTCAATCCCACATATGGTTGGTTACTGGATAAACAACTTCCCTGAGTGAACTGAATAACTGATATCTTTTTTCATGGAGAATTGGAAGCTATAACACAGATAACTTTTTTGAGGCATGTTGATGAATCAGTGACTGACAGACAAGATGGAATCAGAGTAGAAACAGAATCTAATAAGATAATGGATATTCTTTCCTATATCATTTATTTAGTAAATTATTTTGTAAATCAATACTGGTAAGGTACTTAGAATATAGAATTATGTAGGTTGGATTTTTCACTTTTCTTTGAAAGTAGAACTACTAAGAAAAAAGTTTGGAAAATTATGACTTGAGTATGAGTGTATGACACTTATGCCAAGATATTTTAATATAAATATATTTTTGCAATGCCATTTATATTCTAAACTTGATGTGTCAACGTATCATGTGGCATGTATGTGCCTCAGACTAGGGGAAATCCAGTGAGAAACATTAAGACAGAAAATGGAGAGAAGTTATAAGGGACAACAGAGAGAAGATTAGAGAGATAAATTGTAATATTGTATCATTATGATTTACTTGTCAGTGTTTCCATGTCAAAGTAGCTTATCATTGGTCCCAATTATACACGAGTAAGGAGCAAGAGAAAAATATCTTATGATGGGGACAAAAGATACTAATAGACTCCACAGTCAAAACTGAAATATGTACTAATGATTTATCTTTTAAAGGAATATATACTAATGATTACAAAAAGCAACTCTAAAATTTTGAATGAATTCACTTTGAACAACCTGCTGACGGAAACAATTTTTTTTAGTATTACCTAGCTGATGCCAGTATTCTGCTGACATTTCTTTGCTAATATCTTCATAACTTTGCCATTTTTTTACAATATCTGTATTCTTTAGTAAAAAATTTCTTTCCTTCTCATACTTATAATTGGATGTATTTTGTTTTTTTTTTGATGTCTTATTATTCAATTTTGAAAATTTTTGTTTCAGATTGCTAGCCATCCCAATATTTATGTATTGGACACTCCAGGTGTTTTACCCCCTGAGATTCCTGATGTTGAAGTTTGCTCTAAATTAATTTTAACAGGTATATTCATAAACTTTTCTCCTACTTAGGGTATGATTGCTTCCATATTATGATTTCCTTTTTTGGGATAGAACTAGATCTCATTATGAATGTTTGTAACTCTCCATAAAATAGGATAGTCATTTGAAGAAAAAGAAGACAAAAGAGAATAATGGATCTCTGGGACAGGGACTGCCCTAATCGAAGAAAGAAACTTTGTTACACGTTCTCTAATATTGCTGACTATACAATATATATATATGTTGAATATGTATTATGGAAACATCCCCCTCATTCCTTGGAGAATTTCATGAACTGGACACCATTGAGAAGTCAAATGAATCCTTCTATTTGTAAGTAAATGCAGGGTTAATTAAAGCAATGCATCAAAACTTAACAAATTCATTCTACAATTTTTTCCTGGTCATTTCTTTTTTCAGAAATTTCAGACAATCTGCAGATCTTGTTTGTTTAAATTCATTCTTCCCCTTTAATCCTTTTGCAGGAGCAATCAGTGATTGTTTAATTGGGACAAAAGAACTTGCTCAATACTTTCTAGCTATACTCAACTGCAGTGAGCAATACAAGAATTGGGCAAATTTATCCCCCAAGGATAATAATAGGTCGTGTCTTGACTGCACAAAAGAATTGCACATGAAGCAGAAAAGGCAAAGCCCAACAGATCACACACAGGTATAAGTTGTTTATTGAAGACTTTTGTTTTTTTAGTAAACATACAATTTGGTCCCTGAAAGATACACAAGTTGACAACTTAGTCCCTTAAATCTATTTTTAGGAAATAATTTGCAAAGAAAAAATGACTTAAATATATTGGTTTCATGGTGGCAATGGCTGTAATGGTGACTCGTATGCTATTGAGGGACTCCATTGAAAAGTCAGCCATAGCATTAATCACCTGATAATGAAATTTTTAGTTGCATGAAAGTTCTAAAAAATACCCACATTTGTTTACTTGTCTTCTTTGATCTTTAACAATTATAATACATAATCACATAACTTGTTTGATTTCAAGTTTTGATATCCCTGTTTCTAAGGTTGAAGGAGAAGGTTCCTACTTCAATACTGTCTTTGTTTTCTTCCATACATTACTTACATATGGCATTCTGTAGGACTTCATAGTTCGCGATGTCAGACGGACTCTCTTTGAAATGATTTCGGCTTTCGATGGCAACATGAGAGAAGAGGAGGAAATGCAAGAATTAATTGCTAGACAGTTTACTGCATTGCATGAGGCATTCCAAGTCTCAACTGAATATGCAGAAAAGGCTAATGTCATGGTTGCTAAGAAGTTACTTGATCTTTTCCGTACTGGACGTCTTGGCCATTATACACTTGATCCTGTTCCTAGCAGCATTCAGTGACCACTGTAAGGTAATTAACATAAATTAGTTGATATCTGCATTTTGACAAATCTAAATGATGCATTTGTACTAGTCAGTAATTAGTTAGAGTGATAAGTATTTATAGTCTGGAGTTCGAATCTTTTGTTAAAAACACGTTTTAGGAAATATTACGGTATGATTTTTTGACTTGAACAAAGATTATTCCTTACCTTAAAGCAAATAGACGGGGGATGCCTTCTGATACTACAAAATAAATAAATAAATGATTCATTATGCAGCTTCATGAGATCTGTTTTATTCGAGTCTAATAAAAAATTTGAAAGCGAGATGAATTTGGTTTTAAGCATTGAACTTTTTTAACTATAAAAAGTTTTAAAATGTAATGTAGTTGGTTCCCAGCTTAGGTTTTAAAAATTTGAGTAGGGGTGGAGTAATTAAGTTCTTTTCGAAATTTTGAAATTTGAAAATAATATATTATCCGTCATATATCACAAAATGCACTGCTACAAAGGTAAAAAAATCTAATGAAATAATATGAATGGAATAAATTATTTGCAGATCCAGCATATAAAGTGGAGACATATACCATTTCTTTGAAGTATGGTTTGGTTTTAAAATATTTATCAAAATATACCCTTTTTATTGTTCCCATATGGGAGCCTTACATTCTTCTACGCCGAGCGTATTAGTCAACGTAAACTAGCATACACGCAGGGCGCACTTGATAAAGTAAACATGCAAAAATTTAATTTTTTCAAAACTATAACGCAGGACACATGAGTCAAATGAAATACCGAGAGAATACTCTGTTTCAGGGTGTACTCATCAAATCAAACATGCAAAAATTAATTTGTAGTTTGTGGAAATGCACCCTCCACAAATTAAATAACAATTGGGCTCCTAATTGTTAATTGATCAAAATTTTATTTTGGTTTTTAATATTGTTCCTAAATTCATTTTAGTGCATAATGTATTTTTTGTTCTATTTTGATGCATAATTCAAATTTGAATGCGATGAAATTAAAGTTATAAGTTAAATATGATTAATTCTTTATTTGCCCAGTTGAAATTATAGATAAACGAGGTCAAATTAAACATGAAATCGAGCTCGAAAACAAGAAAAGTAGCTTTTAGCTAGGGTAATCATCGTAGCTAATTGTGCAATAACCATAGTTAAAACAGTTACTACAGTTGAGGTAACCATAGGCAACAAGAGCGTGGCCCGTCATTTTTGCTGTGGTAAAATGAACCGTAGTTAAATCAGCTTGCCTACGGTTTAAAGCATGGGTAATTTATACTTTGCTATAGTGTTCTTTGTAGGTAATTTGGCATAAAAAATTTGAGATGGAGGGAATAATTTACCGTGATAATTAAATTGGAGGGAATGAAAATAAATGTGCTACCCAATATAGTTACGGTATATTTTTTATTATCTACGATTACAGATAGTGTGGCAAAAGAGAGACATCTTATTTACCTACAGTTTTGGTTAACTGTAGCTATTTAGCGGTTATGTTGTGAAAATGGACCGCTTGTTTCATGAATTTAGTCATATATCTCTCGTTTCAAATTCAAATGTAATAAAATTGGAGTTACAAGTTACTCTTGACGAGTTCTTTATCTGTTTAGTTGGGACCGTTGATAAACGAGGTCAATTAGTACTTCAAAAGTTGATCCCGATGCTTTGTCTAAACTTACTTTGGGAGCATTATTTGACCTCGCTTATCAACGGTCTCGACTAGACAGATAAAGAACTCATCAAGAGTTACTTGCAGCTCCGATTTTGTTGCATTTGAATTTGAAACGAGAGATATATGATCAAATTTATGAAAAAGACGGTCCATTTGTTGGTCCTATTTCATGCCTGATTTGACCTCGTTTGTCGATAATTCCAACTAGGCAAATAGAAAATTAATCAAATTTAACTTGTAACTTTAATTTCATCGCATTCAGATTTGAGTTATACATCAAAATAGAAAAAATTATATACATTGTCCATTAAAATGAAATTTAGGAACAATATTAAAAAAAATAGAGTTTTGATCCATTAAAAAAAATTGGCCCCGAGCCCCTTTCCATATACGTAATAAAGAAATAAATTTAGTTATGCCTAATCAAATTAATAAATACTTTCTTTTTATAGCCAAAATAATAAATACTTAATCTGCTGTTAATTTTTTCTAATCTAATACAAACACTCCCCCGCCTAGTATATGGCTTCTGGTTTATCTGATGTCATAGGGATTCATTTAGTTCGTAGAGCTCTGGCCTAGTTTTGCTTTTTTTTTTTTGGGCTTTGGCCCTCCTCTGTAACAAAACAAAAATCATATAAATTTTTAGTATTGTGTGTCAGCCATTATTAATAGAGATAATTTATTATTTACTTTTTAGATTTATACCAAATTAATGAACCATAATTTGAATATACAATATGATTTTTAAAATATCATAATAGTTAACGATATGTCTTTCTATAGGTATGAAAACACGTAGAATAGTTTATAATTTTATTACTATCTGTATTTGTATTTATTTATCTTATATAATATTGTACCCTATCTATATTCAACAAATTAATATTTGCATCCATACTCCATCCGAGAGTTAGTATCTAACAAGTATTTGAAATATTAAAAAATAATGGATATATGATAGGATATTTTAATTCAAAATTTAAGTATATCTAATATCTGATATACAATATTCGTTAACTAAAATAAAATAATTAAAAATATAATAAAAATATTAAATATTTATATTATAGGATATCAGATATTGAGTTTTCTAATTATCCGTTCATTTTGAACGGATATCGAATAGTTGAAGCAATATTTGTATCTACCCTATATTTGAACATTTTTAATTTTTCACTACTTGTACCTTATTTAATATTCGGTATTCGGCAGATACCGAATATTTTTTTACAGGTTCCTTGTAACAATTTGGTTTTTGAATTTGAATTAATTTTTTACTTTTTAATCTTTAAAATAATTATTAATTTGTATTTTTTTTGTCCTTATATTTATAGTGAACTTGTATAACATTTATTGGTCCTTTAATTTTGTACTTTTTGATCCTAACAATCAACAATATCAAAACTTATTAACTCATTTTAATTTAATTCGATCAAAGGAAGTCTATTTTTTTCTTTTTTGTCAGAACCATCCCTTATTCATGAAGATGAAATATACAACCAATCATAACTGAGAGGAACAAAGAGCTTTGCGTAGATTATCTAACAATTTTCATCTTAAATAGGATCTACACTCCCTTAGAAAATGAAACAACAGACTAACCCTAGGTTATGCACAAGGGGAAGAATATAACAAATCATCACCAGATCATATTAAAAAGGAGAAGAACCACCAAACAAAATGTTAACAAAAAAAAATAAGAGAACAATTCGAACACTAGAGATTTCCATAGTGAGGATGCAATAACCGCTAGCCACCATCTCTAGTCGTCCAATTAATATATGTTATAAAAGTAAATCTTCACAGATTTTGTTGGATTTGAAAATTCTCTCCGAGGACTTAGTTCTTCACCAACATTCACTCTTGAAAAGGGATTTGGATTTTAGATCTAGTATTCAAGAGGGCAACAACAACAAAAATCTCTCATAAAATTAAAGAGAGAAGAATTCATTTACAAAAAAAAAAAAGAGATCTCTTACAAAGAGAAGAAGATAAACAACAAAAATAAAAAAAAAGGAAGGAAGGAAAGTCGGCCACCGAATTGAATACTCTAGATTTAGATCTCTTTAGAGTTCTCCGCAATTGAAGTATTTTTTGTCGCCAGGTTTCATCTCACCCATTGTAATTTTAACACGTGACAACCTGTGTTGGAAAACAAATTGTTTCCTTTAATGAAACACCGCGTTTTAGTGTTGATTTGTGAGTGACATTACCAAATATAGAGAAATGCAAACCACTCCAAATGTAGAGGACGCGTGTCAAACGACAACCCCTCCTAATCTATTCACATTATTAAAAATTGCAAAAAGATTCTTAACAAAATCTTGGCCTTATGCAGTTTAAAAGATTGTTTAGTTATCAAATAATTTTGTCAAACATAAGTTATGTGTTTTTTCTTTTTTTAAAATTTGGACCTACATAAAGAGAGGTCCAGTTTCTGCCTTTAATTTGGCCAGTCGGTAATGAGTCAACTCATAACCCACAAGGTCGTGAGTTCGAATCCCACTGTTGATGTGAGGGCCTTATTAATAGGCGATCTATAAATACCTCTGTAAGCGCTTATAAAACCTAGAGACATGCCCTGACATTAGTGAGCTTTCGAAGTCT
Source organism: Chamaecrista fasciculata (assembly GCA_003254925.1). NCBI lineage: Eukaryota > Viridiplantae > Streptophyta > Magnoliopsida > Fabales > Fabaceae > Chamaecrista > Chamaecrista fasciculata. The sequence goes on along the minus strand of QANZ01028689.1, from coordinate 32,633 downwards.
AACCCACCTAAACTTTTCAATTCCATATGTATCATATATTGTCCTAAAACTTTAATAACAAAAACGTATGACAGCTAACAAATTATTGACTGAGAAAGTTAAAATTTTAATTACTTGTCAAGAAAAATCTTATATGGTAACAAACTTTTTTTTTTCCTTAAAGTATAGGACTCGACTTTTGCCATGCACCTTGTCCAAATGGCGATCAACAATTTGATAATGAATAGTTCTAAATTAACTTTTACACTAAAGTTAAAAGAAATCTATTAAATAAATGGGCATTTAAATGCAATCTTCCATCCAGATTTCTAGCGTCAATGGATTTCACTATTCAGGAGGCGAAAACCAGTGTAGGTATCACCGGCCACTTTAATCCTTCTTTGTTTATACTCCATTAATGTTCCAGATTTGGCAATCTACATTCGAAGGAAAATTACTAAAGCTAGTCTGAAATTTCATATATATTTATATTAAGCCTAATTAACTCTTTTTCTGCCTTCACTGAAACCTTGTGCTTCTTGTTAATTCTTCCATTTGAAGGAATCATGGATTATAATAATAAAGCTTTTCCTCCATTTGAAGTGAACGTTCTTGTCATCGATGACGATGCTACATCGCTTGAGATCACTTTGAGAACACTTAGATCATTGAATTATAAAGGTAAAGTAATTTAATTGCAAAAATTGTATATAGCTCTCTTTTGATTTTGTTTTCATTTTATTTGTTCATCTTGTGTAGTATATGTGGTGTATGAATATATTTTATGAAGTACGAATACTAACACGAGATATAATACGAATGCATTGACACGTTAAATTTTTAAAATTATATGAAACAACACAGTTTATATTTATATATAGACATGTAACGATCCATAAATCTTAATGAGAATCTTAAAACAATATCTAGATATATATTATAATATTTTTTATTGTTTGATATATTACAAAAACATACTTTTATGTTTTGAATTTTAGCAGTATATTTCATATGAATATCGTACGAGTTCCGTACATGTAAGATACAGTGAAACTCCTCAAAATGCGTGTCGTGTACAATATGGTTAAGAATATGATAATATGTCCAAAATTTATTCATACTTGTGAAGTTTTCGATAGTGATGATATGGGATTAATTTTGTCACGTGCTCAAATTTGGGTCTGAATATATGATTAGAGTGATACTTTACGAAAGTGGCCGGATCCTCAGTATTCTCACTCTTTGTATTTTTTTGTGCATTTTAGAGAGAGAAAGTGTGAAGCCCACACTTTCTCTCTCTACTTCTTCCTTTACTCTCTGAAATGCACAAATAATATAGACGATGAAATGTAGAGGATCCGGATATTATACTTTACTCTTACTTAAACCCATGTAATATATATTGTTTATTTTAAAATTATCTTTTTCATAGATTCTTTTTACACATATTATGTCAAAAAAGACAAAGAAAAACCTAAAATATAACAATATATTGGTATTTTATTTAAATTTAGTCCAAGAAGCTTTATGATAAATTATGTAATATAGATTAAATTAATATTTCTTGCATTTTTAATTTATAATTAATTAAAATAATATTTTTATATGCATATATATAGAATATTTTACGTAATAAAATATATTTAATAATAAAATATAAATATACTTTGGGTTGGGTTGATTTAAAAAAGAAAACAAATTACAATTTCTTTTTGGCCATGAAAAAAAATTAGATTGTGCCGAATTAATTTTTGAAAAAAAATCATGTAAAACCTCTTAAATTTTTATCATAAGGTTCTTCTGATTAAAATTTTTATAATTTTTAGTCATGTAAAAGGTTATCTTTTATGTTATTTCACTATACAATGATTGGTCAAACAATTTTTTTTACCATTCTTTATTTTATTGGTGAAACCTGTAATTAACAAATGAACCTTACCTATGAGTTTAGTCCTTAATTTTGTTTGGTTCATGAACAATACTCTTATAATTTATCATGAGTTATGATTATAATTAATTAAATTCCATTATGGCATTATAATTAATAATTACTTGGTTTTCATTTTAGTGGAAGGTATTAATGATCCTTTGGTTGCGTTGGAAAAACTTGGAAACAAGGAATGGCACTTCGACCTGATGGTGGTAGACCATAATATGCCACATATTGATGTTTTCGAACTCAAACAAAGACTTGATCAACAATTCCAAATACCATTGATAAGTAAGACTCATTTCAATTATATACAATATGAATTTATTGTTATAATTTAGACTCATTTCATCTATGTATATTGTTTATATACACTAGTGATTTCGGTTGAGATGGACGAGAAGGTGATGGAGAAAGCATTGAGGAGTGGCATAGTTCGTTACATAGTGAAACCAACAACAACAAATGACTTCAAAGGCATTTGGCAATTTGCAATTTCTGCTATAACCAAAGCTTGCAAAAACAATAAGAAGCCACTAATTACACAACATCATCATCATCATAATTACAGACACTCAAACTCATCATCATCTTCTTCATCTGCATCATCATCGTCTAAAAGTGTTCCTAAGAAGACCAAGGTTGTTTGGACCCAAGATCTTCAGGCTCGTTTCTTGGAAGCCATAAATGTCATAGGCTTGGAAAGTAAGTAATTAATTACTTCATTAATTATTCTTTTTGGAGAAAACCTGCTTTTTTAAGTTCTTACATTTGTCCCAAAAAATTATAATTTAGTCCCTCAATTTGGGAAATATATTTTCTGATCCCTGATAATGTTTTATGGGTTAAATAGTTAAAGTTTGCTAGAGAATCAAATATAAAAAAGTATATTTTTAATACCTAGGGATTAAATCAAAATTTTAGGACAATTTCAAGAACTAAAATAATATGTTTACTCTTCAATTTATTTGTTCTTATAGAAAATTACTATATAATTACTATGGTAATTTCTAAATTTGGAAATTTTTAACTTTGTTTTATACATTGATCAGATGCAGTTCCAAAAAAGATTCTTGAAGTAATGAAAACGCCGGGGCTAACTAGGGAAAATGTGGCAAGTCATTTGCAGGTTAATTTCTTTCTTTCTTTCTTAAACAATATAATATTACTAAATTTAGCTCTACTTGCAATTGCTTGGTCATTTATAATTGCAAATAATAATTAGTCACCTTCATATTTTTTTTTGGCCTGAAGTCACCTTCATATTAAGTTAAGGTTAAATTGTCATTTTGGTCTATTTTAGTCTTCAAACTTTCGCATTTATTTTGTTTTGGTTTTCAAAATTTCACATTTGTTCAGTTTTAATCTTCAAAGTTTTATATTTGTTTCATTTTGGTCCTCAAACTTATAAGTGATTTGGCGAAGAGAAAAAGAAAAATTTTCACTCTTTAAATGAAAAATCAGCCATAAATTTATTTTCAATTTGTGACTAAAAATAAAGATTTTCTTTTTCACTTTATCAACTCACTTATTATGACACATATGAGTGAGAAATAAATCAATAATCCATCTTATTTGTCCAACTTAGAAATAACAGTAGAAATCATATGAAATCACATTTTGAGGATCAAAACGGAAAAATAGTTTGAAGACCAAAATAAAATTAAAAATAGTGTAAGGATCAAAATGTGAAAATATGAAATTAAGGATCTTTAAATTATAAAATCTAATTTTAAACTGTTACCACAACTAATAAACTAAAACTCGAGTACCTAAAATTGTAGTTCCCCAAAAACTTGATTTTCATGAATTTGTTATGATATTTAAAATTATCTATACTATTATATATGTCTTTAATTAGGATATTTTGTTATTGTCTTTCTAAAATTATATCCTTAATGGATGTGATTATACAATTGTTTTAAAATTTGCAGAAATATCGGATATTTTTAAAGCGAGTGACAAGAACATTTGGCATGGTAATGAGCTACAAGGATGTGGCCTCAACGTCTAATTTGGCATCAAGAAACCCTAATCCATTCTTGTTGAAGAACATTCAAGATAATGATCAATTTGCAACCATTAGTTATGGAAGGCATAACCAAATGGCATCATCATCAACTCCTTCAAATAATATTCCTTCATTGATAACATCTCATCAGTTTGAGCCTTCTTCTTCTATACCTATAAACCCTAATTATGGATCATCATCAGCTAATTACACTCATGGTGATGATTTGATGAGTCAACATGGATTACAATATGATATGCAAATTCCATGTTTTGATCAAGTGAGTCATGATAATCAAATGCAGCCTATTATTGGAAATTATTATAATAATACAGGGGTTATAAATAATAATAATGCCTTTGATTATGGATTCAATATTCATGATTATTGTTTAAACCCTACTAGTGGTGAAGTTTATGATGCAAGTATGGAAAATTTGTTGGATTTGGTGCAACCCACAAATAATGAGCATCAGCAACCACAATTTCAGAATTTTGATGAAAATCATCAGATTGATTTGGTGCAACCTTCAAATGATGTAACATCTCATTGCTCAAACTTACCCAGAATTGACCATAATAGTGATCATAACCTCATGGAAGAAGGAGTAAATACCATATTGTCTCCCCAGGTAAACATATCATCCTATCACTATATATATAATTTGGTTCCCTAAAGATATACGAGTTAGGAAGATCAATTCTTTAAAATTTACATTACAAATTTTAGTCTTTGAAAGTCATAAAGACAATATAATAGATTAAAATATATTGGTTCCATAACTTTTAAGAATTAAAGAGTATAAATTAGATTTTCAGATATTGAGTTATAGACTAATTTATATGTTTACTGCAATTTTGCAATTTTGTGAAGATATGATGAAGAGTGTTTACTTCCTATATATGGTTAAATTAGTTTGGGATTTGTATTTTTCTTTTTAAATGAGTATAACTTTTTTTAATAATAGTCTTGAGGTTTTCATATCTTACAATTGAGAGTTTTAACTCACCATAATATTTTAGTTTTCTAGAGTATATATATATACACATATAAGGCTTCCAAGTTGGTTTCCTTTTGTTCCTTTATCATTCTCGTGATATTTAAACTAATCAACTTTTAGTTTCTGTAATTTTCTGTTTAAACTTTAAACTCTGTTTTTTTTTTGAACCAAACTTTAAACTCTGTTGCCATAATGTATATATATATATATATATATATATATA
>QANZ01028689.1:0-26829 GCA_003254925.1 Chamaecrista fasciculata | reverse complement strand
TTTAAATTGGAATTCAAGTCATATAATTTTGATATGGAGATATCATAATCTTATGATTTGATAATTATATGATTTTAGGGTTTCCTAAATTATAATTATCAAAGTCCCCAAACCCTATAAATAGGAAGCCATAAGTCGACTTTAAGAGAGAGAACCAAGAGAGAAAAATTTGATTTTTGCTCTAGGTGAAAAGAGAGATCACAAAAGGGTGAGAGCCTCATGCACACTAGAAAGTCGACTTTAGCCTAGTTCTTCTCAAGAGAAAAATGCGATATTTGCTCTAGGTGAGGAGAGAGAAAAATCGCAGCCTTGGTTTCCTAGAGAGAGAAAGTGGCACACAATTCTAAAGAGTTTAGTTTTGTGCGACAAGGTTGTGTGGGATCAAGAATTAGATTCTTGATCAAGGCGCCATATAGTTCTTGGCAATTCAAGAAGAGTTCTTGAATTAAAGAACACCGTAGATAAAGGTTCCGAATTCACTTGGAGAAGTGAAGGAAGCTAGCACCTAGGCATCTCCGAAACTGTTCGTGTGGATTACTAGCGGAGGAAGGACGCGTCGCGTGGACTTCTAGGATACGCCCCGTTCAACTAAACCGATTGAAACTCGTGAGGTATACCACTATCCAAAAGTTTTAAATTCAGCTAGCGGATCCGTTCGAGAATTCTAGGCCCTTTGCGCGTTTTATATTTAAAGTTTTAATTTTTGTTTTTGCTTCCGCTGCGTTTAGGCGCCCGTGAATTCCCCAACAATAACTTCAGCCCTCTCAGGACCGCAAGGAGTAGCCTCCTCCTTAACCTAGGGAACATTAGCTAACCTACGATGTTGGCAGAGAAACCACTCAGGGTGAGCTTGGAAGTCAACCTCCTCACCATAGATCGTTTGTTGGGGGTTTCCATCCCCAATGGAGGCCCAAACGGGGACATGAGCGCCTCCGACCTCCTCAGGAACCATGGGTGCATCTCTCGAGAACGCCGACTCTATCGAAGAAGACAGCATCTCGCGAATGTCTATGGACGTCGACGAGGACGAATCATCCGGAACTTGGTCAAACATCTCTGGCATTTGGGATGAGGACGCCCTCGCATCACCATTCCTCCTGTCCAAAGGAGAAGGAGAGGAAGCCCCAGCAGGCGCTGACGCCCCCGGCGTCGATGAGCTAGGCGCTCTCGTAGAAGTATCAGCAGCTGAAGACACATGACAGTTATAACCCATTTTATGAAGAACTCTCCTCCATTCACCAGCAAAAAGGGGGGAAACTCCCTCGGGGAACAAGGGATCGTAAAATGACCCTCAGCGGTTGTGGTTGATCACCAAACTCATACCATAATTCAAAAGATGAAGAAGATGACAAAGATGAAGTAGAAAGGTTGGAAAACTTGCATTTATCGAAGTCCATGGTGCTGGAGAATCAAAGAAGATTCCTTAGAGGAAAACTGGGGTAGATCTTGGTGAACACTACGAAGAACGAGAAGAACGCAAAGAACATGAAGAACACAGTGAATAACACTCAATGACAAAGAGCATGCGTTACAAGAAAACGACCAAAAGGGGGTCAAAAGGCTCACCAGAAGTCATCGAACGCGATAATTGGAGCAAGAAGAGCACCGGCGAGCCTGAACGGAGCTTCGCAAGAGTGTAGTTTTGACGAAAAACTTGAGTTTACAGAGAGAATAAGGAGGGGAGAGAGAGAGAGCCAGAATGCGAAAATGGTAAAGTGAAGAGGAAAGAGGGAAAATGGCGGTTTTGGAGAACTGTTTCACGAAAACCAAAACGACGCATTAAATGCGCCCCCTTCGATCCACGTTCCACCATCATGGTGGAAAGTGAGCCAATCACGCAGTGACACGTGGCCACGGCGCGCTGACACACAGAGGGTGAAGTGACATGCAACGTCAGCTAAAACGACAAGGGTTGGAGGCGGTTAGGTCAAAGGGCGCCGCACCAGGCAAATCTTCCTGGATCTTCGAAGTGAAACCCATGGCGTCTACGACGAAAATGCCCATAAGGTTACAGTCAGTGTCGAGAAAGCCTTCGAAGGGGACTCCACTGATGGGGACAAAACTTCACCTCTTTTGTTGGGACTAGTGATAATAGCCCCAATAATTACGAGGCCCAAATGGGGATACATGCCCTTGGCCCAGTACGCCCCAGGCCCACTGGATGAGTTGTAAGGGCGAGAGCGCCCTATACCTCGCCAAGACAAGGACGCCCATAAGCACGAAGGGTAGGGGCGTCCATGGAGTAAGGAATAAGGAAACATTCCCTGAATCAATCAGGAACCAATCAAGGATCTATTAAGATCCGCTGTCAATCAAGGCAAATCACTCAGAGATCCTTCTCAGGATAACGCCTTGGCCATCAAGGCACCTTTCCTAGAAAAGGGAATTACATGGGAGCCAAGGATCACAATCAGATCAACCAGGATCACAATCAAGCATCCAGGCATTAATGACAAGATTACGCCAGATTGCCTTTGGCCAGTATAAAAGGTTAGCCCTTTACACTGGAAAAAGGTACGCTCTCCACTTAGTCAATTGACATTATTGAGCGCATAACCCTTACTAACTTAAGCATCAGAGGTTAATCGCAGGGTCACCCTGTGTGTTCATTGTCTTGCAGGTAACCTTCAACCCAGAGTTACCTCATCTGAACCAGGTAATGACCCCCGGCCAGAACCTAGTTCATCAATAAAGAACCAAAAAATCATCTATTATATACACATAAATAAAGATAGAGAGATAATGTGAAAATTAATTATGACATCATTGACATGATAATTAAATTTGCTCCTCTGATCAACATGATAAGCATAATAAGTATAACTGAAAAAAATGTGAGGAACATAAACATAATGTGAATAACAATACTTGGTTCATTTGGAGAGGAAGAGAAAGAGAAGTGAAAGAGAAAAAAGCATTGTTTATGCCTTTATGGACGAATCTGCATTGTTAAAAAGTATAACAAAAATCTAAACAACAATATTGAAAAGAAAAGTAAAAATGCAGCATGAATATTACTAATTAAGACAACATGAATTACCATAAATTATTTGGTTTTGGTCAATACTAAGTATTACTAACAGATATATCACATGCTTTAAATCACAGTTACACAATACTTGCACAAAATTAGATAATGTGATTCTAAATCATAATTAAACGGCTAAAAAATCGTGAAGTCCAACAAACGAATATTGATTTGAAGCACATGATGAGGCGAACAAATTAAAGCCTAAACTGATGAAAATTAAAAATAAAGAAGAATTACAACATAGCCTTAAAATTAAAATTGAAATTAAAGTATTGAATACCCAAATAAATATATGGAGTGGATTGAGCAAATATAATAATGTCCACGGACGTAGTTGACTGAACAATAAATATATAGATTGTATATTTGTAACAATTACAGAATAAAATAATTATGTGGGATCGATGATTATATGCTGATGTTGCAAATTATAGAATAAAATAATACTACCTCGAATGAAGGATTAGTTGCTGATAATGTTCTATATATATATGGAAAATTTTCCACAGAAGTAAATGGTAATTAAGGATTTTGATAACTCAATCGATCATGCCCATTATATATATGTTGTGAGTTCTATTTCATTGCAAAGTCAGAATTAAGGAAGAAGAAAAATAAGAGAGTGTTATATAAAATAATGGGTCTCAACAATTTCATCTTTCAGGGTGTTTTCTTGGTGATGCTCATTTTTCTAGTTTGGAACGCAGAATCTGTTAGCCATCTCAAGGTTTTTAGTGTCATAGACTATGGTGCAAAGCCAAATGGAAAGACCGATAACAGTAAGGTAATTCATGTATATTTAATTAGTAAATCATGCTTTTTTATATATGCGCTTGTTGAGAGAGAAAGTTGATCTCACTACATTTTCTCTCTCTAACTGCTCATTTCTTTGTAGTACATTACAGAGGATCTATGTTCGTGTTATATGTATATAATTAATATTATTTCAATTTTATATTATATAACTAATTAATTGATTTATTATTCACTATATATATATACATATATTGCTTGAATATAAGGCATTTTGGAAAGCATGGAGTGAAGCATGCAATTGGAAAGGGCCAAGTAGCGTTTCGATCCCACAAGGGACATTCATGCTTAACCCTATAATATTTGAAGGCCCATGCAAGGGTTGGATGCAATTTGTGATAAATGGTGTTTTGATTGCTCCATCTCAACTTTCTTCCTTCTCCGACGACCAATGGATAAATTTTCGGTATGTCGACAATCTTGAAGTCTTTGGCGGCGGCAAGTTGGACGGCCGAGGATCGGAGGCTTGGGCACACAATGATTGTGTCAGGAGTTCTAATTGTCAGCAGCTTCCTACGGTACATTCTTAGTTATATTCGTCTTTTTGTTAAACAAGATGTATTAATCGAACTCATACTTTTTATGAATATCAACTAAGTAAAAAGAACATTGGTATGTTATTTGTTTCTTTCTTGTGTATTCCAAAGTTAATGAATCCTAAATAGCCCTAATTAACAAGGAAAATGAGTGGAAAAAATAGAAATTCAAAGATAGTTTTGAATTTATGATATTTTAATTTGTATTGCTTTTTTTTAAAAATCATTTAATTTGTTTATAGATTTTGAGATAAGAAAGCTGATTTTATTTTTCATAATTGTTATTTCAGAATATTAGATTTGACTTCATCACCAACAGTCATGTTCATCACCTAGAATCCATTAACAGCAAAATGGTCCATTTTGTTATATATGGTTGTGAGAATATGATCTTAAACAAGATCACAATCTCAGCCCCAAGTGATAGCCCCAACACTGATGGCATCAAAATCTCCCAATCTAATGGCATAAGAATAAGAAATTCGAACATTGCCACCGGCGATGATTGCATCGCCATGATTTCTGGCACCCGAAATGTTCGGATTTCTCAGGTGATATGTGGTCCCGGACATGGCATCAGTGTTGGAAGTCTTGGTAAAGATGAAGATGAAGAAGATGTGGAAGACATAGTTGTGAGGAATTGCACATTTTATGGTACAAGTAATGGAGTTAGAATCAAGTCTTGGGCTAATGCAATGAGCAAACCATTGAAGGCTTCACGTTTTGCTTTTGTTGACCTAATTATGGATAATGTGCAACATCCTATAATCATTGATCAACAATATTGCGGAGGTCATTCATGCGATAATAAACAGGTTTAATTAATTCCTACTTCTAATTATTTCTCCTTATTTGATCAACAATATTTGACAAAAATCATTCACTAGCTTGTTTGTTATTTTGAATTTTTGGTCAAATGACAACTTATATAAAAGATGAGAAAATATTTTTTATTAAAAATTTTTTATCAAATAGATTATGAAGTGACCAGCTGCCCATTAATTAGAGATTCATATATATATAAACTAAACAAGAATAATATTATACACAAACTTTCGCATCATGATCCATTTCACCAAAAGCCATTTGGCCAAACATATTTTCTCATTTATTTTTAGGTAAATTACAAAAATGGTTCCCTAAATCGGGGTTGTGGTTATTTTGCATGTTAACACATTATTGGGCCTATGTGAAATCTTATTTTTGTCCTTAATTATGGACCAAAACAAAACGTTTGCAAATATTAGGGACCAAAATAAAACTTTCACATGCCTTCTGCAATTAGTTTTTTACTTCAGGGCTCCATTATGTTAATGTTAGTGATGCAAACCTCATGCTTCAATTTGCAAATTTTTTAACTACAACAATCTACCATCATGTAGATAGGCCAAACTATAAGGACCAATTGTAATTTACCCATTAGTTTTTACAAGGTAACTAGATATCCAAAGACGTGTTAATTAATTATGTTTTCGGTTTGTTAATTTGTTTGTTTAAGGAGAACTCACAAGTGCAAATCAGCAATGTGGTGTACAAGTCCATTAGAGGAAGTTGTAGTGGTGAAGTTTCAGTTGATTTGAGATGCAGTGAAAACAAGCCATGCCAGAACATAATAATGAAGGACATTACAATTTGGCCTCAAGTTAAAGATAGTGGTGTAAAGCTTACAACTTTGTGTGATAATGTTAATGGTGATGCTTATGGAAAACAAAGCCCTCCTTCATGCTTGTAGTACAAATTAAGTACATGACAATATGACATCTTTTATTTTAGTGCTATATATATGTACCTTTTCTTAATTCTGCTTGCTAACTTTGTAATAGGACATTTAACTTTTCAAGGGCGATTTAGTCCTTGAATTGTTAGGTGATTTAGTCATCGTAACTTGTAATTCAGTTGTCTTATTAGAAAATTGAATTATATATTGTTAGGGTTTTAGCAAGCTAGCAACTTGTAATAAGTCTTGGATGTTTAGAAATTAAATAAAACATTTCAAATTGAGAAATTGTCATTTTAGTGCAATCTTTAAATGTTTCCGTTAATATTTTTCTATAGCAAATTAGTCATTGAAAGATCACCGAGTTAACAACTCGGTCCCTGAAAGATCAAAACGGTATATATTGTACATTTCAATCTTTCAAGGATCGACGAGTTGTCAATTTGCTGATCTTTAACGGATCAAATTGTTAGTTTACTCTTAAAATTATTTTCCAACTTATTATTACTTATATCTAATAAATTTTTAGTCAAAATATTTCATTTTAAAAATACATATTATAAATTAAAAGGTAACAGAATAAAATATACTTCGAATGAAATCTTCAACAAAAAAGTTGTTTATATGTAAAATCAGACTGAATTATTATTTTCATATAATAAATAAACTTTTCGTACAAAGATAGAAAAAAGCCATACGAATCCTTGAAAATAACTTTCTAATTTAATATTGTGTAACAATATCTATAGATATATTAAAATATTAAACATTATGTCTTTATTAATATTAAAAACCTCAATTGATTGAATCATGGTTTTGGTTGTTGAAATATTGAAAATATTTGAGAAAAATTGTACCAAAAAAAAAATATTGAGAAAATGGCCTAAAAGAATAGTTCTTTTCAACAAAGTAAAGTAGAAATGATTTGAAAATTCTCGTTCCCCTCTTTTCAAAAAAGTATTTTTGTGTATGTGTTCTGGATTAGAGAGAAATAATGGAGGGGAAATTTTGCTTTAAGAAGGACAAGCTTTAATAATGACTATGCATTTGGTTCATGCATGAATCACGATGGATTAAAGAGGGGCCATGAAGCAAAAGGAAGCAATTAGATAAAAAGAATTAAAACATGGAAAAAGATCCTTTTTCTCATCCCTTTCTGTCTTGTTCATGTCTCTTGCTCAAAGAACTCAAAACAAAGAAAGCCAAATAAAGTGCTTCTTGTATATATAATTCATAATTGTGTTAAGGGCGTTTGGATAAGATATTAAAGAATTGGTCAAAGTGCAAATTTCGTCCAATATCTTTTGCTCAGTTTCCAATGTGGTCTCATTTCTTTCTTTGTTGCACTTTTAGTCCCATATCTTTGGGCCAATTCGCAATTTGGTCCAATATCTTTTTTTTGTTTTAGATTTGGTTCCATATCTTTCGGTCAATTACAGATTTAGTCATATATCTTTGGGTCAGGTGTAGAAATAGTACCATATCTTTGCAAAAGGATTAACTCATGGTTGATCATTTTACAAAGATATGTGACCAATTCTACAATTTGACCAAAAGATATGATGCCAAAAATGATATGTGACTAAATTAAAAGTTTTTGCAAAGATATGGGACCAATAGTGCAACAAAAAAAATATACAAGACCATATTGTGAACTCAATAAAAGATATGTCAAGTATGTTTGTTATTAAATTTAAATTAGTATATTTAATAAAATAATTAAATTAATTACTATCACATCTTGTAGAAAATCAATCTTATTATAATGTCCCCAAGGACTATTCTGAAAAATATAAGTTTAGTGACCTTAAATGGAGGATAAATTAAAGAACAGAGATGCATAGTTGCATTTTGTGCCCCCAAGGACCAATTTGATAAAGATGGTAAACATTTGAATCCTATTTGTAATTAATTAAGGACTTGGTTGAAAGAAATTTTATGAAAAAATGAAGATTTTGATTCAATAAAATTCTAACAATCTTTATGCAATTTTTTTTAGGGTAAATTACAAATTAAGTACATGTGGTTAGGTCGAATCTCACATCACTGCCGTGTGGTTTGAAAAATTGCACTTTAGGTACCTGAGATGTGCGCCGTTTAGCAATTAGGGTACCTGTGTTTTTGTTCCGTTAATTTGAAGGGAAAATGCTGACGTGGCACAATCTTAGCCATCGATTTCCAATGTATCTTAATTGTCGATTTCTATTGAATCTTAACCGTTGGTTTCTCTTGCATCTTAGTCGTTGGTTTCCACTCCAAGGTAAAATCTCATTTTTGGTTCTCAAACTATGGGGTAAGTTTCATTTTGGTCATAAAAGCTATTTTTTGTTTCATTTTTGTCCTTAAACTTTCACATTTTTTTCCGTATTGATCTCCAAAATGTGATTTTATCAGAATTTTCACCATTATTCTTAGTCATAAATTAGAGATAAAAATTAACCACAAATTTATCTCCAATTTGTAACTAAGAATGAAAATTTCTCTTCCCCTCTTTTTTAACTCACTTATTATTACGTATTTGAGTAGGGGTGAACAAAAACATAAAAAATACATAAAATAAATAAATGGGTTAAATGAAAAATATGATTTTTTTTTTCTTAAAAAATGAAGTAACCAAGTTTGGTCGGCCAGACCCGATGGCCTGCCCTTAATCTAACCGGGTCGGGTCTCAAGTCCAGCCCGTGATTACTCCTATATTTGAGAGAGAAATGATTCATCTTAATTATTTAGGTTCGAAATAGTTGCGTAAACCATATGAAATAACATTTTTGGGATGAAAAATGAAACAAATATGAAAGTTTGAGGACCAAAATGAAATAAAAAAATAGTTTTAGGACCAAAGTGAAACTTATCCAATAGTTTGTGGACCAAAATTTGATTTTTCACTGACTCATGTGAGCACCATGTCATCATTTTCTGTTGAAATTGACGGAATAAAACCACACGTACCCTAATTGTTGAACGGTGCATGCCTCATGTACCAAAAGTGAGAATTTTTAAACCACAAGGCAGTGATGTGTGATTCGGCCTAACCACAGGTACCTAATTTGTAATTTACCCTTTTTTTTAATAGCTCTCTAGTCCTTAGGATGAACTTGTAGGAAACTCCCTCAATTCTTTTAGTTTGTTGCGTTTTAATCCATTTTACCAAAGGGAGAGGACCCAAACGGAAAAAAGAAATCTTCTTGGGGAGTGAACTGTAATTTAAGATGTAATAGAAACCGACAACTAAGATGTAGCAAAAATTGGTGGGCAAGATTGAGCCACGTCAGCATTTCCGTTAAATACTAACGAAATGTTACCTCAGGATACCAAAGTGGTAATGTAGCAAACCTCAGGGTAGTCGGGTGTCAATTTTGTTTTTCAGAGTACCAAAGTGGAATATGTTGGAGATTATGAAACAAAACGCAGCGGAAAAGGTAAAATTAAAATTTTTACAAAACTTATAATCTCCTCCATAGGATCCACTACTTGTGTTTATACCAGTGAGAAAAGACGTTTACCTAAATCAGACGGTTGCTTGAAAGGTTGCAATTCCAAGAAGTCCACAGACTCGTGTCCTTCCTCTGGCGGTGATCCACACGAACAGTTTGGCAGATACTCAGGTGCTAGCCTCCAATCTCTTCTCCAAGAGATTATGGGAACCAATCTACAATTTTGAAATTTCAAGAACACTTCTTGAAATATTTAAGAATCAAAGTGGCGCACCAAGAACGAATTTCTTGGCCACACTTACTCTAGGTTTTGGCGCCTCTCACTCTTTCTCACACAAATCTCCTCTAAAACCCTAAGTTTAGGGTTAGTCGAACTCTCCCTCTTCTCACTTGGGATAGGCGACTTTTCTCTTCTCTTTCTCTATCTTATAATAGGCGACTTTGGTGTGTATTTATAGAGTCTTCATTCCTCAAATTAGGGAATCACCAAATCTTGATTATAAGATTACATTAATATTATAATTCAAAATTAAAAGACAATCTTTATTTAAATTTCAAGATCATATCTTGAAATCCAGAATGCACACTTCCCATTGGTTGGAATGAGTCAAGAGGATTTGAATTCTTAATTAAAATATTACATTAATATCTTAACTTAAAATTCAAAATGCATTCTTGAAATTCAAAATGCAAGATCACATCTTGCATTTGAATCTTGAATAATGCGCCACCCTCCTTGTTATCTTATAGGAATTTAATAAATAAGAAAACAATCCTAACTCTTAGGAAGTTATAACCATCTTATTAATATCCTTAACAAATTAAATTATAATATTACCCTAATATCTTAATTCAAACTTGAATCTTGAATTCAAATTTAAATCTTGAATTCAAATTAACAAAATCATATTTCATTAATCTAATTCAAGAGTGAGGCGCAACCCTCCTCTTGTTATCCTTCAATATTAGAGAATTTAATAAATCAATAATCCCCTAACTCTTAGGAGACTTAGTCAATTCATCATTCCCCAATATTTTAAACAAGAATTCAATTGTAAATAGATTAATCAAATTAACTATTTAACAATTAATATATTCAAACTTGTCTAACAAATTTAAATATCACAAATGTAGATTTTATTTAAGACAAGACTTCATGTCCTAAGACATTCAACTATGTCTGAAATTGCGTCACTAAAGTGACTCACGAATTAAACCTAATTCGTGTCCCATTACAGTATCTTGATCCTGCTCATGTGTGACCCAGCAGGCCTCATGTGAAATTGGCAGCAAGCCATCTCTATGACTCACAAGTCGAGAGCGGACTCTAGCAAGCCATCACGACTACCCAAAACACGTGAGTTATCGTTTTAACATAAACGACTTAACCTTAGTACCACCTTGTCATAATCCCTATTGTCACACAATATTTTGGTCATGGATAAGGCATGGAAAGTCATCCTTGTAATCCAAACCATAACTTTCTCGATACCTTGAGTTAGTCTCATTACCCTGTGTGGCCACACATTCCTTGGACAAACTCATCGAGGGGCCCAGTCAAATATCTCTCAAACCACATTCCTCAGCACGACAAACAACTAAACCCGTACCTAGCCTGTATGGCTACCCTGTTATGGGCAACGTTCGACTAGGCCAAAGTTTAACATCTACAACGCCAGAATAATGAAGACCTCAGGTCTAAGGGCATCGTGACAGGTATACAGGAGAGGCTAGCTCATGACTAAACCCATGCAGGACTCTCCGGGTCGGTCCAACAACTTGTAACCCTTTACATAATTGCACCATGACTCTCGAGAAGCATCACATGCGTGTATCTCCATACACCGAAGTCATGCTGGTCTTAGTTCATTCATGTTCCCACGTGAATAATTGACCAGGAACAGTTTAGAATAATTATCACATAATTAATCAAGGATTGTTATCACAGTAAACATGCTAATAATATGATAACAACATAATTTATCATTCATAAATCAATCAAACAATATGTTCATACATATAAAATGATTGGCCTTAGGGCACAATCTCCATCATAATCGCCCCTAACCACAAGGTACCAAAGTGTATTTTACCCATAGTTTTTTTCCATAAGAAATATGGAGTTATTATACACTTGGAAAAAAATGATGTACCCCTAAATAATAAATAATCATTTTCCTAAAAAAATGATGTATTTTACCCTTAGTTTTCATAAAAACAATGATTATTTATTATTTAGGAAAAAAATACTCTTGGTACCTCCACAGTATGCGGTCATTTTCAGTTGTACCCCTAAAGATGTTTTTGATTAATTGTACCTCCAAAGTATGTGTCAATTTCAGTTATGCCCCCAAATTTTTTTTTAGTCAATTATACCTCAAATATTTTCTTTTTTTGTATCAATAGTGCCCCCAATCTTTTCTTTTTTGTGTCAATTGTACCCCAAATTAGGGGTTATTTGTGGTACAATTTATTTAAATGTGAGACATTAGGAATATAATTGATTAAAAAAAACTTTAGAGTTATAATTGAAACTAACCCCGTACTTTTGGATACAATCCAAAAAAAACTTCTTGTAAGACCAAAATTGCAACGAAAAATAGATAGAAGGCTGGATTATAATCTATCCAAAAAATGTGAGGCCAAAATTACACTTTGGCCTAAAAGAAAGAGAGAAAAGAAACAAAAAGAAGCTATATCCTAAATAGAAGTCAAGAGTATAATGAATTATTATTTTTTGGGGGGCATATAACGAATTATTTGCCGGACTTTGCAAGTAGGCTATAATTATGAGGGCATTTGGGCCATAATTGTGGGATATTCGCTGTCTTTCTCTCTTTGAACTTTAGCTCGCTTTTTTTCCCAAAACGAACTGTTGTTCAATCACAATTCTCAATCAAAATAAAATTATTATTGCTTCTCTATAACTTAAAAGGAAAGAACACATAAAAACTATTCTACAATTTTTTTTCTTGCCTTTTTATTTAATTGAACATGAATAGTTGCATGATTTATGGGAAATATGAATAGCTCTGTAGCGAAAACAACATAATAGGAAAATAAAGTGAAGGATACATAATTATGTAATTCTCATCACGCTGTTACCTGTTTTATTGTGATGGATATCAAAACTTTCTTTATGACCAATTGCTTTTATTTTTGGTCAAAGTATACTTTTTGGTCCATAACTTTGCTCAGGTCTCAATTTAGTCCTATAACTTTTTTTGTTATACTTTTGATCCCATATCGTTTGCTCAAGTTGCAAATTTAGTCTTGTGTTTCACTTCTAATCCCTTATCTTTAGGTCAGGTGCAAAATTGGTCTGATTTCTTTGGATCATGTAGGACCGACAATGAAATATTTTGAAAAGATAGGGTACTGATTCTACAACTTGACGAAAAGAAACGAGACTAAAAGTTATAAAAGATCAAATTTGTAACCTTTTGCAAAAATTTTACATCACAGTTCAAGAATCAAACTTTGCATATTAGATTAACCCTAATAATAAATTACAGAATCAAAAAGCATGATTTGGCCAATAAAAAAGGCATTAATAATAATGTTCAATAAATCACAAGCAATCCCACCTTTCGTGTTCCCTACCTCTGATTTTTTTTCCATTCTTTGAAATTCGAACTTACTTCATTATTTATTCTCAGCGTTATCAATGAAACTTTTACGCTCACATTCTCTACTTGTATCGAATTCCCCAAATAGAGTCAAATTCTGAATTCTCCCTTTTCTCTGAAAGATTTGATTCTCACACGAGTTGACTAATTGGTATATATTTCGTTACTGAAATGGATTTCGAACGATGGCGATGGCGGTGGGTGCTGGTGTTGATTGGTATGGTTGCCATGCACATAAGACTCAGTGCTTCAGAAATTAAGCGGGAAGAAGAGCTTGTCTCTCGTATTGCCTTCGGATCATGTTCCAATCAAACCGCTCCTCAGGTTCTGATTCTTTTTCTTTTGCTTGCTCCTATATTGTTCGATAGATTTTAATTTTTCTTTTTGATACTTTCTGTTTTGCGAAACACCTTGATTGTGCTATCTGTGACAATTGTCGTTCTTGCATGCTTTTCAGAAACCTAATGTTGCTTCAGCTTAGCGCAATAAAGAAGTAATGTGTTTAAGTGATAACTGCTGTTATTGGTAATTTGGTTTATTTTTAGTAGAGAACCTGATTCCTGTGGTGTTTAAGTTTCTTTTTCGTCCTTAAATTCTAGGACACGCTCTCTATTCTGCTCTTTATGAAGTAGATTTGAGCACATCAATAGCATGATATAATCCATCACCAAAGTGGGATGCTCATAAAATTTCATTTCACCCCCGAAAAACTGAAATTAGTCAGATGGGAGACAACCTAAATTCCAATGCTATAACAAATTACTCGCTCAAATTGAATATATGGTAGAGGAAATTTTACATGCTGGTAGTTAATGATCCAGGACATCTGGCCATCCATTATTTCTTAGAGAAGTTGATAGAGGTATCTTATAATTTCAATAAATTGAAGAAATAAAGAGTCAGAGCTACATATTAAATGGTAGAAGTAGCTATCCGTTAGGGATGGTTGGTATAGTCTTCACCCATCAGGTATTTTGGTTTCAGTTGTGTTTGAATCTGAGAGTACAGTATTATTTAACAAGGTTTGTTAGGCAACTTAGACTGCTTTACCATAAACAACCTCCTTTGCGGCTCAGGATTCAATGTAAATTATTATTCAGCTCTAGGATGGTTAGTTCACAAATATTATATGTATGAGCCTGTGCTATATATGAAATATATATAACTGTCTTTGAATAGTACAAATTAAATCAAGTTATGTTGTATTATATTATAACTTGTGGCCCATTCCTAATAAGACACAAGTGACATTCATTTTGGCGCCCATTTTAACTGTCTTATCATTTAATTCCAGCCCATCTGGGAAGCAATAATAGACTTCCATCCTCAAATTTTTATATGGATGGGTGATAACATATATGGAGACATCAAGCGCCCATTTAAAATCTTTGGTCCAGAAAGGACAATTGGGCCATGGAAGAATGCTCCACGATTTGTCCCTGCTTCGGAGCAGGAAATGGAGGGTAAATACAGGAAAGCTAAAGCCAATTCTGGCTATTCTCAACTTCGAGAAAAAGCTGAGGTGCTTCATCCTAAGCTCTTTCCACTTGTTTTGTTTGTTTAGATTCTCATTGAAAACATAACTATTGTATGTTTGTGGATGAATTTACCAAAACCGTGACAGTGTTTGCTCCTCTTATGTAGCCTAACTTTAACATTTGGAATGTTATAGGTTATTGGTACTTGGGATGATCATGATTATGGATTAAATGATGCAGGAAAAGAATTTGATGGAAAAATCACCAACCAGAAGTTGCTTCTTGATTTCTTAGATGAACCTCAAGATAGCCCAAGGTGGGTGGATAATCTCTTTTGTTGTTTATCATCTTGCAATTATCTGTGCACTAAGTTATGGGTTTGTTTTACTTCCCATAATGATTAGTCATTAATTCTTGATTTTTCCTGTAATACAATACTTTTGGTCCCCTTTTTTCTTCAAGCAGAGTGAACATAAGTCTGCATTCCCTTGTAAAACAACATATTTGATATCATGCATTAAAGGATGAATTTCATAACCAGAAAAGGCAAATTTACATACTTATTGTAGCTTTCTGTTGCAGGCGAAAGCAGACTGGCGTTTATGCATCATATACATATGGCCCTGTTGGTAGAAATATCAAGGTATTCAATTTAAACCTTGCTGTTGCTTTTGTACGCAGCTTCTACTTTATTTTCTATTTTCTCATAAAATCCTGGTATGGTTGTTAATATACAATAGCTACTACATTATCATATTTGTATTTCTTGTAATTGCTAATAATTGTTTTAATAGAAATGGATAGTCACTAATTGATGGAGAGTCGCATTTTTAATTTTTAATATGAATGTTGTATTATTATCTTTAAAGTTTTAAACTTGCATCTTGTACTAGCACATGTGATTTTGGGGATTTAAACTCTTCAGGTTATCCTCTTAGATACCAGATACCACAGGGACCCTGTAGGAAGTGATGGAACCATCTTGGGGAGTTCACAATGGTTATGGTTGGAGCAAGAGGTGAAGGGTCCAGCTACTGCTATTACCTTAATTGGGTCCTCTATACAGGTACATTTATTAGTTATCAACTTTTTACAATCTCTGAGATAGAGCAGAATACTAAACAGAGTTGAAGCATATGACATCTTGATTTTGTTTTCACTCAGTAGTTCTTCTGCTTGTATTCTTGATAATCTGGGTTTATGTAAATATGACAGAAGCAAAGAAAGGAAATTGTCTCTGACTCTAGAGTGACTTTCTACATTTGGTTCTGCCAATTGTAAAATTTTTCTGATCTTGAAAGAATTTAGTTTTCTGCTTGAAGTTTTGCACATGAGAGACTGCAGTTACAGTATATTTCTTGATGTAAATGTCATGAAATTGCTGTGGCACTTGTCGAACTCTTTATTTCAATGTTATTTATAATAGTTGCGTTCAGGTTCTCTTAATCAGTGGGAGGTTATAACTGGGAGATGCCTATCATTAAATGTTTGGTTATATTGGCATATCAGGTTATTTCAAATCTTTCAGCAACTACTGCGCCACTTTTTACTATGGAATCTTGGGGTCGATTTCCAAAGGAAAGAGATCGCCTTTTCAAATTAATAGCAGATAGTAAGGTAAAAACTTTTTGTTGAATTATTTTGGTTTCTGCTGTTTTCTGTTTTGGTTCTTTTATTTTTTGCTAATAAATTATTTTTTTGTGCCTTTCTTGTCAAGGAACATATCAGAACTAAGATTTTTTTTTTTGCCAAATATCAGAACTAAGATTTACATTGCTGTAAGTATTTATTTCACCATCTTATTTATCCCTTCTTCCTGTGTAAGAGGAATGGAGTATTCTTTATAAGTGGAGATGTTCACTTTGGGGAAATCACAAGATATGACTGCGCAGTAGACTACCCTCTGTATGATGTAACCTCTAGTGGGTTGACACAATCAGTTGAGGATGCCGTCCCGTCTCCCTTGCATTTCTTAGTGAGATTTGTGGCATGGCTAACCCCATCTACCATGAGAGTCAAGAATTCAAAATGCAGATACAGATCTTGCATATACGGTATAATTGTTTCCTTTATTCTTCCTTAATGATAGAGACCTAGGATGCCATGTTCTGATATTTTGAATTTTGACTTGTCTTTTTTTTTAGGCAAGCCTAACTTTGGAACTATAAAGATAGATTGGAACTCGCACCCAGTGACAATGAAATTTGAAGTCATAGACACAGATGGAGTTGCTGTGACAGGTGTAAATATTTCATTATCAGAATTACAAACATCAAAAGTTGAGGCTTGGGACAGAATAAAAGCAGGACATTATCAGAGGCATTGCTCTCTTGAAACTAGTCTACCATGGATTATAAGATATCGCCTGGCTATCTTTTTTTGCATCACCTTAGCTGGTAAGACACTATAATTCCTAAGGCTAGCCCTATTTAATCATCCATATATAGATATACCATCTACCATTCTTCAAATGACTAGAATTGCCATTAGCTAGTTAGAGAACGTAGAAGCAAAATTGTGAGGATATTTGTGATTTACTTTCAAGTTTTTCTTTTGTTGAAGATTTTTGTTAAAGGATTTTAGTGACTGTCATTTAAATGATCATCCTTCTATTACAATTCCATTGTGTTGATTCTGATGGTTTTCTCATTTGAAAGCAACTAGAGAAAGAATACACCTAATTTTTTTATCAATGAAAAGGTCATGTCTAACATATTTCTCATTGTTCTCAATTCATTTTGAACAAAACTAATGTGGCTTTCATGGGTAAACTTTTGGGTTTGTATCCCATTTTCTATTATGTTTTACCTGAATTTTTTGTCACTGTTCTATCCGTACTATTCTCAGTTCTCACAGAGGATAGTGGTCTGGTCCCTCCAGGTCATTCTATCCATCAAACAAACTACGTCTGTTCTTTTCAGTAAAGCATATTAATGTTCATAGCTGGTTTTTCCCTTAATTGTTAGTCTTTAACATCTAATATTTTAATCTTTAAACTTGGGGTTTTTTTTCTCTCTTAAAATCTCTAGTTTATCGTCATTAATCAGTCTGTAAAAGTTGGAGTACATATTCTTCAACTATTATCTCATAACTAAGAACTCAAGTGATTCAGAATTGTCACAATGAGATATTGCATATATTTCCCTGCATAAATGGATGCAGGCATGTTGACCCAGTTTCTGTTTGAGACAAATGGTTACTTAACTGTTGTTTACCAGGGATTATAATTCTAATTAAGGTTGAGCACTTGAACTGATGAAAACAATTCCAATTTTTCAGTGGTTATTTTTCTTTATGAAAAAATAGTCAATAATAAATCCTCTAAACTATTTTTTGGCGACCCACTTACTTCTGTTACTTTCTGTTATCAATTGATAATGTTTTGCTTTATGGTGCAGTGTTGGTTCTTGCGTTACTAGGGCTCGCTTATGCTGTGATAAAAGTTGTCAAGTGGAAGGTCAGCAAATTTAAGACTGATTGAAAATTATGGTTTAGGGTTTAGACTAGGCAAAAAAAAAATCAGTGAAAGCTCACTGAATTGTGTATTTTAAGAGATAGGTTGATTGTCGCAATCATTTGCTTTTATTAGTCTTTTTTAAACAAGCCGTAGCAATTTCTCTCTCTCTCTCTCTCTCTCTCTCTCTCTCTCTCTCTCCCCTTAGTTGTCCTTTGGTATTTGAACATGTTAAGCTCACTAGTTATAAATTACTTCAATAAGATGTACAGACTTCACTAGGTTTGTTAAATCCTTGCTATTCAACTTTCACATATACCCTGGGTGATTCTTCTGAATAAAGTCAATAAAAACAACCAAGTTTATTTTTCACATTCCTTAATTGAACGGCAAAAGTTGGACTGAATTCACTATAAGACTAAGGGCTCGTTTGAATAGATTTTTTTCATCTAAAAAGCATTTTTTTAATTAAAAAAACCTTTTATAAACATAAAATCTTGTTTGGGTAAATTTTTTAGAAAAAGGAGAAGTTACAAAAAANACCTTTTATAAACATAAAATCTTGTTTGGATAAATTTTTAAGAAAAATGAGAAGTTACAAAAAAAGTTAAAATATAGCTTTTTTAAGAAGTTTAATTTTGTAGCTTCAACTTAAAGCACTTGCAAAAGCTATTCTTTTGGTTCATATTATTAATTAAAAATACTTTTGTCATTTTATATCCAAACAACTTTAATAATTAAAAATACTAGTACTTCACTCAAAAGACCTTTTAAAAAAAGTTTGATAAATAAAATTCTTTTTTAACAAGCTTATCCAAACGGACTCTAAATGTTCAGCTCCACAATACAAGAGGGAAGAAGAAAGGAAATGGACAACAAAAAGTTGCAAATGACACGGTAATTAAGCTACAAGTTATTTGTTTCAGACTAAGGGTTCGTTTGGATGCACAGTTATAGTGCATTTATCCTCCTTTATCTCCCAGTACTCCTTTACTATCAGAGCTACAGTTACAAATGTTGTTTGTTTTACCTTTATCTCCCTCTCCTTTATTTTCCTCCTTTATCTCTCCTTTATCTTCTAAAATTACTAACATATCCCTACTCNCTGGGCACGATCTCCACCAGCGAAGATGGTGGAGACCGAGATTTGCGGAGCAAGGCAATCGTGGGAGATTGCGTGTTGTGTTTCTAGGCGGGCGCCTAGAAACTGGAGATCGTGGGTATGAACGAGTCAGTAACCCACGATCTCCCGTAGCGTGGATTGCGGAGCGGGGTAGTCGTGGGTGGCCACGTGTCATTTGGGGGACGGGCGCCAAGACCCAGGATGGACCATGAGCGCCCCCAAGTGAGTTTAGGGCGCCCGACTGACTCGAGGGCGCTTCGCTAGGTGCGGAGGGGAGAGGAGGCCCGGTGCGAGGGCCGTTTAGGCGTACGCCCAAATAGTGATGTATCACAAGTCCCTCCTTAAAGAAGTCTACGAGCGCGTTCGTCGTACTGTTCCTTAAGGCGGGCAGGATGACAGATTTGGAGAGCGTGCGATGGGATCCGTGCTTGGGCAGTGTATTCGCGTCGACTGGCGAACGCCCAAAAATGTGCAGGAGTACTTGTCCCTCTCGCAGAGGAAATACTAGGAACGGCGGCCCTCCCTGAGAAAACGGAGAGTTAGGGGATCATGGCGGGCGGGCGTGTGGTAGGTAGGGGTGTCTTGTCAAGGACACGTGTCGCTACCCGGGAGGCAGAAATTTGAAAAATGAAAAACGCCTCGTATGCCGCGCTCGCAAGGGTATAAAAGGGCCAAAGGTTGTGTCTTTTGCACTTTTAGCCATTTCAGCGAGTTGGAGAGAGAGAAGAGAGAAATCCGAAGAGTGCAGTCGCCGGAGTTGTCGAACCGCCGCCGGAAAACGAAGAGAAGTGATCGTGAAAGAGAATCGTTCGAGCACGAGGCTTTCTGGTGAGTATTTACTGTCGAATCTGTAGTGTATTTCGCTGGGTTAGGGTTTGTCTTGGTGAGTCGATGTGTCTGTTCATTGCTGGTGGCTGGAAAGGCCGTCGTGGGTGACGGCGGAAATGGGTGGCTTGTCTGAGAAGAGTGGTGGTTATTTGCTGTTGGGTGTGAGTTTGTAGGCTAGACAGCGAGAAAAGGGGTGTGGGTCTGGGTGTGGGGTGTTGAGTTTCTGGGTTTTTCTGGGATTTCTGGGTGGATGTTCATCGAGTGCATACTCTGATGAAGGTGACGTTTGGGGTTTCTGGGTTTGTGGGGCGGGCGTCACTTGTGAGTGAGGCGGTCGTCTGTGTATGGTCATGACATGTTTCCTGCTTGTTTGCAGGGTACGAGTGTGACGTAGTTGAGAAGCAGGGCGAGCGCCGCGAATTTTTCAACTTTCAAACTAACATCCAAACGCACTATNCCCTTTAAAATAATTTCACATCATAATTCCTCCTTTATCTCTCATTTTCCCAAACACAATTTACTAAAAACCTCCTTTATAACACAAATCATTTACTTCTTCTTTATTACCTCCCTCATTCCTTTATCCTCCTTTACCTTAACTTTGCATCCAAACGCACCCTAAATTGACTTAGGATTTGGTATAAAGTTATGTTCAACAATAAAATAAGGAATTAGTTAAAAAAAATCTTGCAAGAACAATATGTGAAAAGAAATACATACAAGATGACACGATAGACGATATTCAATTGTTACATAAATAGTTTTTTTTTTTTCGTAAACAATTGTTACATAAATAGTTCACTGTTACATTAGTAGTTTACTATTAGATATAAGGCCAAAGTACGAATTTAGTCCTGTAACTTTGCTGAAGGTCTCAAATCAGTCCTATATTTTTTTTGTCTCGAATTTGGTCCTGTATCTTTGCTCTAGGTCCCAAATCAGTCCTATATTTTTTTTTGTCTCACTTTTGGTCTCATATGTTTTGAAAACCTTTCACCGTTAGCCTCCGTCCATTTTAAATTACAGTTTAGTCATGAAAATTTCAAGTCCCTTTCACTTTAGTCCTTGACTATCAAAGTGCAAGTGAAAGAGCATCCTTGAAGATTCTCAAACCTTACATCTTGGTCCCTAATCCATGAAAGAATTTTTGAAAATCCAAACTTTTGAGGAGGGAGGTGCTAGAGGAAAGTATGGATTTTTTAAAATTTTTTCTTAGAGTATTTGAGGGCGATTATTTGAGTGAGATTTCAGTGAGGATTGGGATTTTCGGATGAGTTCTTGATTTTTTCAGCGATTTCCATACGTTTTCTGGCGAGTTTGGGGCATTTTCCGGTGGGTTTTAAGTTTTCTACGTTTTTCCTTTTGGTCACTCTATCATTTGCTTTAATTTGTGTTGTTTTGCATTTCTATTCCATTTCATGAAGAATTCATGGATAAGGGACCAAAATGTAAGGTTTGAGAATCTTCAGGGATGCTATTTCACTTTCATTTTGATAGTTAGGGACTAAAGTGAAAGGGACTTGAAGTTTTCAGGACTAAACTGTAATTTAAAATGGATGGAGGACTAATGGTGGGAGGTTTTCAAAACATATTGGACCAAAAGTGAGACAAAAAAAATATAGGACTGATTTGAGACCTGAAGTAAAGATACAGGACCAAATTCGAGACAAAAAAAAAGATATAGGACTGATTTGAAACCTAGAACAAAGTTACAGGACCAAATTTGCACTTTGGCCTAGATATAATATTTGACTGTTTTGTAATATTTTGTGTGTTCATTATATTATTTACTACTTTTTATTTTTAAAATAAATATATTTTTATGACTAACTTGTTTCTTACAAATAAATAACTATGTTTTATTCAAAATTATTTATGATATAAATGTTATTAATTATATATATATATATTAAATAATTTTGTAATCTTACATATTTTTTAGGACTAAACTATTTTAAAAATTTCAAAAGATATAGTTTACTAATTCAGCAAGTTATCCTTTCAATATTCAATATTTAGCAGGTTATATAATTGACTCAAATTTCAAATATTGAGAGTATAATTGACAAAAAAAAAACATTGAGGTATAACTAAAAATAATCCCACACGTTGGGATTATCAACAATATTTTTGCCTTAATATTATTAGATTACATCAATTGCTACTATTGAGCTACGTCATTTGTTACATTCATATAACAAGTGGCCTATTAAACTAACTCATAAAACATATTTAAGGGATCATTTGATAGATGAAAACACAAACACATATAATTATAGCTTTGCATATTTCGAAAGATATGTAGATACTATTTTGAAATTTATATTTTTTTAAAAAAAATTAAAACTATTTAAATAATTAGATATTTATTGTTTTCATTATAATTTAAAATAATAAAAATATTTTATAAAATAATCATTCAACTTTTTAAATATTTTTTTGTTATGATATTAAGAATGTAACACTCTCGTAGAATTTTGAATCTTTATTATTATTATTCATAAATGAGAATATTATATTGCCGAAATTGTAGAATGACGTGTGGGAGAGGTTGATTTGTTTGACAAAAGAATAAAAAGGTGGATGAAACATGGAATAATTCTTGCCAATGGAGGACTCCCAAGAATGTTCCAAGACCCGGCCCAACAATGTCTGCTTCCTCTTCTGAATCATTCCAGTGCCCCAATTTTGTACGCCGATATACTCATGATTGGAGGAGATAGTTGCCATATGGAGAGATTGGACTAGTCCTACAGAGCAGTTATGGCCCATTCACGTGCTAGAGGATACCCAGATGATGATATGAATTTGATGGTGGATAATTTGTTGTGTGGAAAAGGTCAAGGCCCAACCAATGTAACCAAGCCTCAAGAAGCGCCAAGTGATGGTGCTGATAAATGCTTTGCCTTCGAAAAAGACCCAGGGGGAGATACTTCTTGTCTGATGGTTTCGATCTCCAAGCCAGAAAGAGAAAGAATGGGGGTGCCCTTACAAAGAACTCTGATAATAAAATTGCTTGGTATCACTGTTAGTTTTAAATTTTTAGAACAAAAAGTAACTTAACTATGGTCATGCAAAGGTTCTTTTGAGATTGTTGATTTACCCAACGATTATCATTTAGTCAAGTTTGCAAATGATGATGATTTTAATTTTGTCTTAAGTGAAGGCCTTTGGATAATTTTAGATCACTACTTAACAGTGAGGAGATGGTTTATGGCATTTAGGGTGCGTTTGGATGGGGGTTATAAGTTAAAGGAGAATAAAGGAGAGGGGAGGTAGTAAAAGAGAGGTAAATGATTTGTGTTATAAAGGAGGTTTTTAGTAGATGATGTTTTGGAAAATGAGAGATAAAGGAGAAATTATGTTACTTTAAAGGGTATGTAATGATTGTGGTAGGTTGAAATAATTGTATTGGTATTTTAAAGTTGTAATTAGTTAGGGATTCATGTGAAAGAAAAATCTTGAGAGAATGGAGGATCTCTAAATAATGGAAACTTAAGGACCTTAAAACAAAAAAGAAATGTCGGGTTGAGATATAATTGACTCAAATGTGAAACATTTGGGGTACAATTGACAAAAAAGTTGGGTATAACTAAAAATGATCCCACACATTAAGGGAACCAACAATACTTTTGCCTTAATATTATTAGATCACATCAAATACTACTATTGAGCCACGTCATTTGTTACATTCATATAACAAGTGGCGTATTAAACTAACTTATAAAACATATTTAAGGGATCATTTGATAGATGAAAACACAAACACATATAATTACAGCTTTGCACATTTTGAAAGATATGTATATACTATTGTGAAATTTTTTTTAAAGAAAATTAGAACTATTTAAATAATTAGACATTTATTGTTTTCATAATAATTTAAAATAATAAAAATAGTTTATAAATAATCATTAAAATTTTTAAATATTTTTTTTATGATATTAAGAATGTAACATTCTCCTAGAATTTTGAATCTTTATTATTATTCAGAAATGAGAATATTATATTGCCAAATGATTAAGATATTTTGGAAATTTGTCTTTAATAATATTTTAAACCAAATAAAAATTTATAATATTCTTAAGGCAAAAGTCCTATTTTGGTCCCTTAGTTATTCTCAATGTTCTAAATTGGTTCCTTAGTGATTTTTCGTTTGGTCCCTCAGTTTTTCAAAACTTGGCACAGTTGGTCCCGCAAACATTTTCCATCTATTTTTCTGTTAAGAAGAAAGACAAAATTGATTTTTAACTCCTAAAAGTTTGAATTTTTGCATTAAGGACCTTTTTCTCTATAATAGAACTAAAATGTAAGAAAGAAAAAAATAAGTGGGGGGTTTTAATTTATTTAACACCAAAACACAATTTCTCTCTCGTCTCTCTCTGTCTGTCTCTAGCGGCTCTCTCTCTAATGGTTTTTCCTTCCAATCCATTAACTAGGGCGTAAGTTCGACCAAAACTTAATTCTGCGATCTTTTCCCGTTGCCTTCCAGTACCCATGAGTTGTAGCTCAGTTCAATCTATATGCCCATTTGGATAATTGCGATCATGTAGACAAAAGAAAAACCACTCTGGATCCTTGTTTTGTATGATCGATAAATCTAGGGGAAAAAACAATAGAGTTCACAGTGAGAAAATTAAATAACTTAGGTACCTTGACTACATGATGCTACCTTGATCAGTTGAGTTCTTAGAAAGAAGATTCACAGTAAGGTTGTAATTTTTCCAAACACTACAAACTTGACTACCCCAATGATATAATAATCAAATAAATTATTCAGCATTTTTCGGTTCAACAGCTCAATCAAGGCAAATCCCAAGGCTCCCATTTGCAGACATCAATTTCTTGAATAACCCAAACGTCATCTCCATTTTCGTTGAATTTCTGTCTTAAATAGAAATCGATCAAAACCTCATCTGTGGGCCTAAATTTGAACCCTAGAGGAAGCAAATTTAGAGGCAAAACTACCACCTCATCTGCCTGCGGCGAATGGCACAGCGACGACGTTAGGGTTCACGTTGAGGAAGAAAGGGAAGGAAGGAGGGACATTGGTACGGAACACGGTGCTTTTGTGTTTCTCGATTCACTTTCTGAAGAACTCCTCTGGTTTCTGGAACTAGAAGTAGTCCAGCCGGTCGGAGATTGGGCCAAACAATGGCCACCAAGAGAGAGAGAGAGCCGGGAAAGAGACCAGAGAAAGAAGTTATATTTCGGTGTGAAATAAACTAAAACTCTCTTCTTGTTTCTTCTTTCTTACATTTTGGTTCTATTACAGAAAAAAAAGGTTCTTTGATACACCTTCAGGGGGAGCTCGTGATTCAGCAACTGAGGTGGCTGCTTCGGTGTCAGTTTCATATGCTAACGAGGATGCAAGAGTTGGAAATGATCGTGCGAAGCGTGAGACTCATACACAGCTTGGCACAATGATTATCAAATGGGGTAGGCCGTTGGATAGCAGGGACTGAAGAATAAAATTTGTTATCAGGAGTTGATATTTTTCTTTCTGTTATGCTCTTTTATCGTTTTGCTCATTAATAGTGTGTTGCTTGCTTTTGGTTCAGTAAGTTGAATATTGTATTTGGTTTATGGAGTTTTCCCAACTCGAATAGGGATTTCACTGTATTTCTTTCCTTAGGGATTTTCAATACGGATTCATCCATTTTCCTTTTCTATCTTTCCATCTTTTCGATTGTAGCTACCATTTTGGTGCTTTCATTGTCTTCTATGGCGGACGTTGTTCCCAAGCTTAAGGACTTGGCGGCTAATTTCTTCCATTATCGTGAAGCTTCTGAGAAACGTTTCGATAGTTTCGAAACCACCCTCAAGTCGTTGATGCAGGCCATGGATTCTCTTTCTGCGAAGTTTCCTCCAGCCCAGACTCCTTCGCTGGTGGCTTGCGGTTGCTCCGGTCACTTCGTCGTATCAGCCATTTCACACGCGGTCGGTGAAGTTGGATTTTCCGACGTTCAACGGAACAGAGCCGCTGTATTGGTTATTCAGAGCTGAGCAATTTTTCACAAATTATGACACTCCGGATGATCAACGCATCATCATCGCTTCAGTACATATGTTGGGTTCGGTGGTTGCATGGTTTCAATCATTGCATAAAAAAAATCTCATACCCACTTGGTCTGCTCTTTCCAAGGCCATTGAGAGCCAATTTGGTCCTTCACGTTTTGACAATCCCAGAGCTCGTCTCTTTAAGTTTTCATAGACCACGATGGCAACAGCGTTCTATACTAATTTCTACACTTATTTTTCTAAGCTGGACTTACGATCAGGTTACCACCAAATCCGCATGCGGGAGGAGGACATTCATAAGACGGCGTTCCGAACTCACTTGGGCCACTACGAGTTCGTTGTGATGCTGTTTGGTCTGATGAACGTACCATCAACATTTTAAGCCACCATGAACAAGTTGTTCCAGCCGCACCTCCGCAAATTTGTGGCCGTTTTCTTTGACGATATTTTGGTGTACAGTGCTACTTTGGAAGATCACCAATATCATCTCTCTGTGGTTCTCCAATTACTCAAAGATAATTCGTTCTTTGTGAAACTCTCCAAGTGTTTGTTCGGTCAAGAAACCATTGATTATTTAGGGCATTTGGTGAGTAAGGATGGGGTTCGAGTTGACCCTCAAAAAATCTCAGCGATTACCGAGTGGCCGGTGCCAACTACGCTCAAACAGTTACCTGGATTCTTGGGGTTAACGGGCTACTATCACCGGTTCGTCAAAGGATATGCTGTTGGAGATTGTGCCCTAGGGCCAATCATTTTATAGATATG
>QANZ01028678.1:7935-33415 GCA_003254925.1 Chamaecrista fasciculata | reverse complement strand
ATATTTATAAAATGATTGGCCCTAGGGCACAATCTCCAACACAATCGATTTTCTCTTGACTATGGGTTTCCATAAGATATTCTGATAACTATTATTTTTCTTTTATCTCCTGACAATTTGAACTCTATAAAGCTGGTTTGTAAAGACTGGCAAAGTATTCTTCGTGATGTCAGTTCAGGGATTTGCAAGTTATTTCATGGCAGAATTTGTGTCCTTCTTATGTTCTTAGTTGTTGTTTCTTACATGACCATCGCTCAAGATTTCGTGTTATTGAAATAGACGATTCATCAAGTAGTTTCCAATGTTATAAGTTTTTGACTTATGAAGACTGGTTCGATGATCAATTTAGTTTTCAGTTGATGGGTGTGCAAGCCGGCCTGCTTTCTTTTCTATTTCGGGACAAATCCACAATCTTAAAAATTGTTATTTGTAATCCGGTCACCAAGCGTCTACGTGTTATTGACCTTCCGTTCGAACGAGATAGTATAGGTATCTCTTTTGACATCGTGTTTCGTGGATAATTTTTTTGCAGTGTATATTATGTAAATGGTTAGTAATTTTTCTTCTTTCAATTTTCAGTCGATATGAAGCACGTAATAAAGGCTATATTTATACATAATGGGGATGGTATTATAGTTTGTTGGATCTTAGTCGTTAAATCTTAATGTAGATAACAGAGAAATGCGAAGACTTAAGTTAAAAAATTGTAATTGCATTAAACGTGGAAACCGTAAGTTGGCAAATTTGTTTATTTGAATGTTGAACATTATATTATTCAAAATTGCGTAAGATGCAATATGTTGACGTTATTTTATTATGTATTTAGCTACTATTTCACGTGCTGCAGTTCATCCTGAAATTCTACAGGTTGTAGGTAATTGTTGCAAATGTATCTATTAATTCGATGACTGAATTATATATATGTTTGGCCAAAGTCCTATTTTGGTCCCTCTGTTATGCTCATTGTTCCAAATAGGCCCCTCAGTTATTTTTCGTTTCATATTGGTCCCTCAGTTATTCAAAACTTATCAAAGTTGGGTCCCTCTAACGTTTTCCATCCATTTTTCTGTTAAAAAAAGAGAAAAAGTAAGTTTTCATCCCCAAAAGTTTTATTTTCTTATATTAAGGTCATTTTCTTTTTATAATAGGATCAAAACGTAAGAAAATGAAATAAATTAAGATTTTAAGTGAATTTGTCCAAAAACACAATTTTTTTTTTCTCTCTCTCTCTCTCTCTCTCTCTCTCTCCATCGTCGTCGTTGCTGTTCTCGTCTTCGAATCTGATAATCCACGAAACATCGCACATTGCTCCAAATACAGGTACAATTTCTCCGATTCGGGGCAGTTCTCAATCCTTCTATAGAAATCCGCAAGGGTCTCGAAAACTAATCCAAACTCACATCACCAGCCTAAAAATTCTCTAGTTGTCATCACTTATCATGCACTTGTCGTTATAATGGTAAGAGAACAACAAAGTTACATCTAAGCACTGCCTATCCCGTCCAAATTACTTCTAGTATCTAAATTTTCCTCTTTCAAGTTTCAATTGTTGTTTCAGCAATTAGCATCCAGAGACTCAGAAATTAGGTATGATTTAAACACTTAAAAGTTCACATGCAAAATTTGAAACAACCTTAGGTTGAAAATCCACAAAGTAGAAATGCTAGATAAACAAACGAAGAAATGTTGATTACCCCAAAGTTTGGGAGGGAAAAAAATTGAAAAGTCTGAGAACCCAGAATAGGCTCGCCGTCATCCTGAAGCCGGAGAGAGGAACCCGACATGGAAATGGAGCCAGACATAACAAAATCTGACGGCTTCCGACGAATCCTCCGGCGGAATCCTCGTGGATTGGGTTTCCTGCGAATTACAGAGAACAAAGAAGAGAAGCGAGTGGAGTAGAGAATTTCTAGAACCACAAATCGAACCTTATCTCAAATCCGTTGATTTCGTCGAGACTCTTGCGGATTTCTATCGAAGGATTGAGAATTGCCCTGAATCGGAGAAATCGCAGTTGTATTTGGAGCAATGTGCGATGTTTCGTGGATTATCAGATTCGAAGAGGAGAACAACAACGACGGTGATGGAGAGAGAGAGAGAGAGGGAGAGTGTCACGACCCCCTCTCTGGAGGCACGTGACCGGCACGGACATGGGCCTACCCCATGCCGTAAACCTACTGACAGACAATCCATAAAAACATGCTTAACATAATCCTGATATGTCATGATGTATATATATATTCCAAAGTACATGGACATAATAATCTCAGTGCCCACATGTAACTGTCAACCCAGACTATCGCCAAATTAATATAAGTACCATTTCAAATAGCCAACAAATACACGTTTAATCAATCTTTTACGTAAACAAATTGCCCCAAATAATAATATACATAACCCTAAATCTTATCCCAAAGTGCTAGTGGAACTGACAGACTAGAACTTAACACAATTTAATAAAGAATGAAGTAACCACACGAGTAATGGTGTGGGATCTTGGTTGACTTCCTCCTAGAGCTGAAATAGCGGCGTGATCTGGACCTGTACCTAAAAAAAAAAATTAACGCGGGGTCAGTCAAAAACTCAGTGAGTGGCTAACCCATTTCAGTCGTGGTGTAGGACATCACCACATAGGGAGGGGGTCACCAATATGGTTAACATTCTTCGTCAACAAATAATTTACATTAACACCCATTTAGCCAAGTAATCCAACATATGCAGCGGTAAATACATAAATCAAATAACAAGAGTTGAACAATTTGACTAGAGATAGCTATTAAACCTTTAAAAGAATTTAAAATGCAAGAACAACTATGAGTTTAAGGAACCTTATGGCCCAAAGAAATTTTAATAAAAACATACTTTGAAGATTCATTCAAGAAAATAAACTTGTAATAAAGAGTTTAATAAAGATGATAAAATTAGTTTTCAAGTTTTGTTAAAGTAAAGTTTGGAATTTCGTAACTCGACTTTCAAAACTCCTTTCAATAATCAAAACGTTTGATTGGTTAAAATATTTAAATCCTTCCAAGAAATATAATTCATAAGAGCCTTGCAATTAAGTCTTTTAGGGTCATTGAGTGAAAGAAGAACTCATTAGTGACTGAGAGACTAAGTAAAATATCATGATATTAGGAATATAGATCTCTTTCCAATCATACTTGTGAAATAATAGCCATTAAGCTTGGATAAGTTATTTTAAACAAAAGTGATCTAGTAAACAGGAAAAGTCATATGAAATTCCCGATTTGGAATGAACCCTCACCTTATTTTAAAAACAAGTTTATATAAGGTCATGTACAACCAAATGATGATTACCTCGATGGAATCTACCTGTAGGATCCAGAATATATAACGCAAAAATAATTCAACCAATGCCATTCAGACAATCAAAGGTCCTGAACTCACAATTTCGCTTAGTGTTAATAGAACAGAATTTAGCATCACAAAATCCTCAGCTCTCTCAAAATTCCAATATAATCCCATATTTAGCAATCAATTCACCATTTAATCACAAGTTTATCACATCATCAATATCTCAACTCTATTTCCAACAATAGGAAGCACACACAGCATTGTCACAACCCGAGAGAACCACACACAATCAATGGGACTAAAGTAAAGATCTTCGATCATTATCACAACTGGTACTATGAGAGCAAACACATACACAACACACAAACGCAAGAATCCATCAACACTCACATCTTTAGCACTTTCTTGTAAAATAAACAACAATGATATTACAATTCAATGATATCGTCTCAACCGTTCGAGATAATGAACATATCCAATATCGATGACCCCAATATTCAACAGCACACAATTATCAATTCACAACTAAGTTAAGTTTCCTTAAAATAAACACATCAAACATCAAAACTTGGCTGGGCGTTACGTATCGCCGTCCCCAGCATTCGTATTACTAATTCCACTTCCCACCTAGGCGTTACGTACCGCCGTCCCCAGGGGGTTTCTTATTTACATAATCATCTTCATTTCTATTTCCTTATCCATTGGGCGTTACGTATTGCCGTCCCCAGGGAGTTCTCATTTCCATATCCATTTTCTTTCCCACTTGGGCGTTACGTATCGCCGTCCCCAATGGGTTCTCATATCNTGGACTCCTCAAATTCGTAGACGCAAAGAACAGCCATTGACTTGGGTAAATTCTTGACCTTATACCGATACAGATTCATATAGCGGATCTATTGGGAAAGAAATCGCTGTGTACCTTTATCTTTGGTTTAAAATTTTATTTTATATCCGTTGTCGCTTCCGCTGCGTGCACCGCGATTTCCCAACAAAGAGCTCAAGCACATCACAAATACAAGCACAAGTACAAATATAAATACAAGTATAAATACGAATGCAAATACAAATACAAACACAAATATAAAATACAAATACAAATGCAATCACAAGTACAATTACAACGCAAACACAAATACAAATGGAAGTACAAGCACGAACATTAGAAGAGAAATTAAACACTACCACCATCATATATCTACTTTTACATGATCAAATAAGCTAACCAAATAGAATTCCATATTTCCCATCACTTATAGAAATCAATAAAAATTGACAAAAAGAAAACACACATAAAGGAATATCGCAAGGTCTATTAGAAGGTCAACAATATTGATAACCTTGTAAAGAATATTAATCGAGTTACAAAAATGTACAGATGATAATAAGTTCATCCAAACACTTGTCAAGGCCAACTTGTAGAAATTCAAATAATCAAAAACACCATCTCTTTCATCAACAATGAATGATTCAGATAACAAGTAATGCAAACTCAAGATTCCACCATCAGGGAATTTCCACCAATTTGAACATTTGTTAACCTCAACCCATCATTGGGGAGAATCACACATATTCAACTCATCCCGTAGTCGGATAATATACCATACACAATCACTCATCCACAAGGAAATAATAACTATACCAAGTAACTTAATTCCAAGTCCATCACTTACCTCCATCAACGAAATATTTAAATTGCAAAGACTTGCATTCAAAAGTGCTCGGGACTCCCAAATTTCGACAAACTATCGATGAAAGAGTTAGATCACAGAATAAACGAACATCATCATCAATCAAACCCTCACACGGGGCAAAGAGGAAAAAAACAACTCACCTCAATCCGAAGAATGGAAAACCACACCTTTTAACTTCTGATCAACAACAGATGTCGGCAAATCTATAAACATAAGAACAAGGATTAAGTTAAACCACCTAGAAATTGATTCTCAAGTGACCCGAAGGTCCAATTCTATACAAATAGCTAAGGAAAGAGTTTCATTCATCACCCACTTCCCAACACCTATCCTAACTCCTAATGACACTCACCTAAAATCCTAAAGTCCTAATCGAGCAATCAACAAGGGGCTTGGGTATAAATTTGGGAGCTTTAACAAGCATTTAATAGCCACAAACTCAAGATTAGTAGTATCAAGTAAGAAATTATGAACATAGGCCAATTGATACTTAGAATCTCCTTCAAATTTCCATCTATTCAAGTTCACAATCAATTACATTCTTTTAGTACAACATGATATACTATCATCAAAGAGTCCATTTCAAGCAAGAACATCAAGAAACAATGAAGAAATAGAAAAATTTTGGACATACCCCAAATCTGGCCGAAAACAGAGTATGGGAGTTACCCTAGCTTGTGTGGCTTCCAATTTGATCATGGAGGTGGGAAGAATAAAGGATGGAACTCCATAATCAAGCTAATATCAAAGAGCAACCAGAAATTGAAGGGAACCAAGAGAAATTAGCTCAAACCCAATGGAGGAGAAAAGAGAAGAAAAAGGACGAAAATGGTGCAAACCAAAGGAGGGGGGACGACGGTGGATGTCTTCCGGTGTACGGCGGAGCTGGGAGGTCGCCGGCGCCGTCTGTGGTGGTGGAGGGTGGCTGACGTGCTTTCGGTGGTGGAGAATGAGAGTGAGAGTGAGAGACGAAGGTTCTAGGGAAATTCGGAGAAGAAGGGTCGAATATTGGGGTAAAATGGTGATGGGGTTTATTTTATAATTTCAGAAAGTTAGGGGGGCTGAAAAGGAGTTCTAACACAAGTTCCTGAGGCTGAAATCACAGAATCACCCAAAAATATTCCAATCTTTTCAAAACAGCCCCTTAACACTCAAATTTCTAGAAATAAAATTTTTGGACAAATCTAATATTTTTGGACTCGTCTCAAAGAGTGGATTATAATTATATAATTTGTTTTTGAAAATTTTATCCTTAAAGTCATTCAATTTTCACTCGAAGGTATCATTTGTCGGGTCCAGAGACAAAGTCAGATAAAATTTTAAACTCCATTTGCTCCCAAATTTTTACCACAAGCCAAATAAAATATGGGGATTTCAAAAATGACAATCAAAATTCTAAATTTTTGAGTTCGCTAATTTTTAAAATTTATAACCCCATAACTTCTAATACTGGTCTAAAACTAGCATAAAGATCTATCAAAATTCAAAAAAA
This sequence comes from Chamaecrista fasciculata, assembly GCA_003254925.1. Lineage (NCBI taxonomy): Eukaryota > Viridiplantae > Streptophyta > Magnoliopsida > Fabales > Fabaceae > Chamaecrista > Chamaecrista fasciculata. The sequence goes on along the minus strand of QANZ01028678.1, from coordinate 26,917 downwards.
TCACTAATTCTATTCTTGAACACCCAAAACTAAATTTGAAAATTCCGGGATCTCACAGACAGAGAGAGAGAGAGAGAGAGAGAGAGAGAGAGAGAGAGAGAAATTTTTTTTGTTTTTGAACAAATTCACTTAAAATCTTAATTTATTTTATTTTATTATGTTTTGATCCTATTATAAAAAGAAAAGGACCCTAATATAAGAAAATAAAACTTTTGGGGATGAAAACTTATTTTTCCTCTTTTTTTAATAGAAAAATGGATGGAAAACGTTTGAGGGACCAACTTTGACAAGTTTTAAATAACTGAGGAACCAATATGGAACGAAAAAAAACTGAGGGATCTATTTGGAACAATGAGCATAACAGAGGGACCAAAATAGGACTTTGGCCTATATTTTTTTATGTAGAACTCTCTTTTTATGGAATAGTAATTAATTTTGACTTTCAGTCTCTACGTAGAGTATTGGGATATAGGTCAGCCTACGTGTATATGTGAGTATTGTGGAGCAAAGATGTGGTGTGAAGAACGTAATGATAAAAGCAGAAATCCAGTTGTTCCTAAATTTCATATCAGCTGTATGGTAGGGAAAGTCCAACTTCCTCCTATTAGGCAACCTCCAAAAATTCTGGAGACATTGTTACGGAGAGATACCCCAGAAAGCAAGAAATTCATGAAAAATATAAGGAGGTATAACAATATGTTTGCTTTCACGTCCATGGGTGGGCAAATTGATAGTAACTTAAACAACGGGCAGGCTGCATATATCTTTCGTCTTCGCGAACAGAACCATCATTTAATGGGTAGTCTACTTCCAATGCTTGGTCAACCTCCTAGATTCTCTAAGATGTATATTTATGACACTGAGAACGAGATATCTAATAGAATGTCATTTAGCAGGTAATTATAAAAAATTATACATTGTCTGGGTTGCTAGCGTACATACATACAAATGATGTTGTTTATATGGCTGTGCAGCAATAATGGACAAAATGAGGAATGCAATGCCAATCAGGTAATGCAGTTCGGTCAGATGCTTGGAAGCTGTAATAATTTGGTGAAGAAATTCATACAAGTTAAAGATACTATTTTTGCACGAAATTCCAATGAACTTAAACTTAAGCTCATCCAAAAGAGAAATACTGATGCTAGAATATATAATCTACCTTCTTCAGATGAGATTGCTGCTTTAATAGTAGGTGACATCGATCCTACTACAATTGAGTGAATTACAAGGACACTATATCTATATGAAAATGAAAATATTGCATTAGCATCTGTTGGTAAACGTATTGTTATGCCATCAACATTTACTAGCAGTCCTAGATACACCCGAGAGAATTACAAGGACGCTATATCTATATGCACATTTAAAGGATATCCTTCCCTGTTTATCACCTATACATGCAATCCCAAATGGCCTGAATTGGGAAAGTTGTTTGAAACTTACAATGCATGTGGAGAGGATAGACCAGATTTGTTAGCAAGGGTATTAAAGATTAAGCTTGATAATCTTATAAAGTTAATTTAGAAAGACCATTTGTTTGGGAAGTCAACTGCTAGTAAAAATATAGTAACCTATTATGTAGTTTATTCTTTTCGTGTATCGACAGCTAATTTCTGTTTTTTTCGTTGTTTACATGATTTTATTTCTCTTAAATATTTCAGTAGTTTATACGGTCGAGTTTCAAAAGCGTGGGCTACCTCATGCTCATATTCTGCTATTGTTGGATGATCGCGCAGATTAACAAAATTATATTTGCTGAAATTCCTGATCCTAATCGAGATCCTCTTTTGTATGAGGCTGTTAAGTCATATATGATGCATGGACCTTGTGGGACAGCTCAGGAGAATTCACCTTGCATGAAAGAAGGTAGTTGTTTAAAGCACTTTCCCAAGAAATTTAGTGATTCGACAGTTATTGATGATGATGGAGGATTTTTGGCTATACTATTTAGCATAATGACCCATTTGTAATTCGTCTAGATGTTCATCTTGAAGATGAACAGTGTAATTTTTGAAGACGATGATTTAGTGGAGGACGTTGTTGATCAAGCTGAAACCAAAATGACAATATTACAGGCTTGGTTTAAAGCAAATGTGAAGTATGAAGAAGCTAAGGATCTTACCTATGCTGAATTTCCTACTAAATTTGTATTTAAGAACGGGAGTGGTGTAGAAGGAAGTCTGGATATTCAATTGGCAGAATTTACTATGTATATCATTCTTCTGGAGAGTTGTACTATTTGCGGACACTGTTAAATATTGAGAGGTGCAGAGAAATTTGTAGATCTTAGAAAAATTAATGGGATCACATATCCAACTTACCAAACCGCGTGTTATGCCTTGGGTCTACTCGATGATGATAGAGGATATATAGATGTGATAATACAAACAAGTAGTTGGGAATCTGCAGGTTCTGTTCGCAGAATGCTTGTATCTCTCATAGTAAACTATGCAATAACAAATCCAGCACATGTGTGGGAAAACACTTGGATGCATTTATCAGATGACATATTATTGACACAGAGGCATATTACTCAAAATCCGGGTGAATATATTCTGTTTCTATTAGTACTATTTACAACATCTTCATAGGATCCTAATCTTTGAATATTGAACGATTTTAATTAAAGATGCTATTTTAATAATATCGTTATTAACAAATTTTTGTAGACTTGATTTTATCTTATGAACGTATAAACGATTTTGCACTTGATGCCATTGATCACATACTTAGAGAAAATGGTAAGACCTTATGTGATTTTCCTTCGATGCCTTTACCTACGTCCTCAAGCAATGAACTGTCACATAATTTGTTGATTATCGAGGAAATGAACTATAATCATCAACAACTTTCAGAGGAACGTGCGTCTCTAATGTGTTCGTTGACTGATGAGCAGCATTATATATATACTTCTATAATAGACGCATGTTACAGTGTTTGTGGAGGCTTTTTTTTGTCAATGGTTTTGGTAGGACTGGAAAAACATTTCTCTGGAAGACTTTAGCAGCATCGATTCGGTCTAGGGGTGATATTGTATTGGCAGGTATTGTTTTTGAATTGTTGGTGTATAAATACATTGGTATATATGTGTTTGTAGTGTCAATTTTGAAATTTTCCTAAACTATTGTTACAGTTGCATCAAGTGGAACTGCAGCAAAATTAATCCCTGGTGGTCGAACAACACATTCTAAGTTCGGGATACATGTTGAATGTGATAGTGAAAGTACATGTAACATGTTACAAGGCAGCGATTTGGCAGAATTTATGATATCATGCAAGCTTATAATATGGGACGAAACACCTATGTGTCATCGTTATTGTTTTGAGGCACTGGATAGATCTCTAAGGGATATTATGTGTTGGGAATTCTAGGTGCCTAACGTAGCGGAAGCAAATATAAAATTTAAAATAAAACGCGCCAAGTCCTAAAATTCCCGAACGGATCCGCTAGCAGAATTTAAAACTTTTAGATAGTGGTATAGCTCACGAGTTTCAATCGGTTGGTTGTACAAGGCGTGTGCAAGGAGTCCACTCTCAGCGTTCTCCCTCTGCCGGTGATCCACACGAACGGTTTCTCGGGCACCAAGGTGCTAGCCTTCCGTTCTTTTCTCCAAAAGAACCAGGGACCAATCTACAGTGACTTTGAATTCAAGAACTACTTTGAATTCAAGAACTCCTTCTTGAACCCAAAGACCAAAGGTGGCGCAATAGAGAATTCCCTACAAGAACTCCTTCTTGTTTTTCATACTCTCACAAACCCTAATTTTTGGTGACTGCAAATCGATTTTCCTAACTCCTTAGGCAAAGTCGATTTTTATCTTGAATGAGCCAAAAATTCTCTCACTTGAATGAGCTAGGGTTTTATCTTGAGAATGGCGATTTTGCTCTCTTCTCTCTCTACAAGGAGGAAGACAAAATCACACAATGAATCCTCTCTCTACCTTAGGCGCCTAGCCCTAGGGTTTTAATAATTATTTTTAGAGCATTATTATAATTCTAAATTATAATAATATGGCTTCATGAATTGAATTTCAAATTAAAATATTACCTTAATATTTAATTTAAATTTAAATCGTAATCTTAGGGAATCAAATGGAAGATCAAATCTTCCCATGGGACCCACCTNTGGAAGATCAAATCTTCCCATGGGACCCACAAGAGAATGCGCCATCCTCCCTCAATTTTATCTTGGAATTTTATAAATAAAAAACCTTCTAACAATTAGGAAGTCATGATTCTCCAAAGATACTGAGTGGAGATCTCACCAAATCTATTTGAATCAAATCTTTTGATATCTCCATCAAATCTTTTGAATTCAAATTATTATTTAAATTAATAAAACAATTTTATTAATCCAAATATACCATAAGAGGCGCCACCCTCATGCCAATATTAGGGAATTTTATAATTCAATAATTTCCTAACTCTTAGGAACCTTATCTGAATTATTTTTCCTTAATATTTTAATTGTAAATAATTAATCCACATTAATTATTTAACAATTATTATATTTAAATTTGTCTCACAAATTTAAATACTTCACAACTGTAGATCAATTAAGACAAGACATAATGTCCCAGACATTTCCTCTGTGTCTTAAATCGTGCCACCGGAGTGACCCACGAATTAACCCTAATTCGTGTCCCTTTTGAACGGTGTCCTGTTCCTGCTCGTGTGTGACCCAGCAGGCCCCACGTGAAGTTGGCAGTAGGTCATCTCCATGACCTACAAGTCGTGAGCGGACTCTAGCAAGCCATCACGACTACCCAAAACACGTGAGTTATCGGTTTTTACCAAAACCGACTTAACCTTAGTACCTCCATGGCACCGACCCTATTGTTCTGCGATATCTTGGTCATGGACCAGGCACGGGAAAGTCACCCATGATCCAAACCTTTACTTTCTCGATCTCCTTGAGTAAGTCCCAATATCTAGCATGGCCATGCATTTCCTGGACAGACTCATCGAGGGCGCCAGTAAGATATCTCCCAATTTAATGGGGAACAAAATCCCAATTTTGGTCAGTCCACATTCCTCAGCACGGCAATCAACCAAACCCGTACTTAGCCCTTATGACTACCCTGTTACGGGCAGCGTTAGACTAAGCCAAAGTCTGACAACTGCAACGCCGGAATAATGATGACCTCAGGTCTAAGGCGTCGTGACAGGTGTACAAGAGAGGCAAGCTGATGACTAAACCCATGCAGGACTCTCCGGGTCAGTCCAGCAACTCGTAACCCCTTACGTAATTGCACCATGACTCTCGTTCCAGCATCTAGTGCATGCATCTCTATGCACCGAGGTCATGCTGGTCTTAGTTCATTTTCGCTCCCACGAAAACAATCGACCAGGGACAGATTTAGATTAATTATCTCATAATTAATCAGGGACTGTTATCATAGCAAACATGCTAATAATACGATAACCATTAATTTATCTCCATAAATTAATCAATATGTTCAAAACATATTTATAAAATGATTAGCCCTAGGGCACAATCTCCAACAGACTCCCACTTGCACTAGGTACAATCATTAATCAAACTGTTCCTACACTAGGAACATCCATTAATGTGTCTAATCTCCATTTGACATTACATGACACTCATGTAAGACCCGTGCCAGGGATTTCATAAAAGGATTGGCAACATCATCCCCGTCTGCTGCTTTACATATTTTGACATCACCATCACTAGGTGATCACGTCTGAGTATATATCACTGTCGGAACATCAGTGGGGAACCCTTTCCCGTTTGGTGTCTTCCTGTCTCCACAGGGTGACCACCAAGCATACTTCAGACACTAGTTTTTACGGTCTGCGTCTCCACGCGACCAACCCTTTGTTGTAGAGTCAACAATCATGGTCTGCTTGGAACCTTTCCAACTTCACGATGCCACCATTCAGGAGAAATACGTATCCATACTGTGATTTAAATTTATCTTGGTAGGTTTGGAAAACGGGCCCCTGTGTAACCAATTACACATCAGTTCCACCATAAACCAAGAATTCATCCTTAGTTCTTCCTAAGCACTCAAGGATGCTTATGACAACGGTCCAATGATCCTTACCAGGGTCTTGTTGGAACCGGCTCGTCATGCTCAGGGCGAACGACACACCGGGTCGAGTACACAGCATGATGGATCCTATTGCCAAAGCATAAGGGATGCCAATCATGCGCCCTCGCTCAACAAGTGTCTTGGGACACTATTTCCTTGATTCATCGGTATAAATCCCTTCTTGGAATCTTGCATATTGAACCCCTTCAGTACCTCATCCAAGTACGTACTCTGACTCAATCCAAGAAGCCTACGAGATCTATCTCTATAGATCTTGATACCTAGAATATAGGCAGGTTCTCCTAAGTCCTTCATTGAAAACGATTTTCCCAACCAAGATTCACAATCTCTAAGGTTGGAACATTATTTTCAATGAGCAAAATGTCATTGACATAAAGCACCAATAACACAATTTTGCTCCCACTAACCTTCTTGTAAACACAAGGCTCGTCAGTGTTTTGTAAGAAGCCAAACTCTTTTGACTACCTCATCAAAACGATGATTCCAACTCCATGATGCTCGCTTCAATCCATAAATGGATTTCTGAAGCTTGCACACCTTTACTGGTTCCTCTGGACATACAAACCCCTCAGGTTGTGTCACGTACACATCCTCGGGCAGCCTTCCACTAAGGAATGCTGTTTTGACATCCATTTGCCATATCTCATAGTCATAATATGCGACTATGGCAAAAGGGATCCTAATGGTTACGACCATTGCAACTGGGGAAAACGTTTCGTCATCCCATGACGTTGAGTAAACCCCCTTTGTAACTAGCCTCGCCTTGAAGACGTTGACGTTGCCATCCATGTCGGTTTTCTCCTTGAAACCCACTTCCACCCTACGGCTTTTACACCTTCGGGTGGAGCGACCAAGGTCCATACCTTGTTGTCATACATGGACTGCATCTCAGCCTTCATGGCTTCAACCCATTTCTCAGAGTTGGGATCCACGATAGCTTCTTTGATAGGTGGTAGACTCACCACGCTCCAAGAGCAACACATCCTTGTTCTCAATGACCAAAGATCCATATCTTTGAGGTTGAGAACGTGTTCTATCAGAACTTCGTTGTCCTTGTGTTATTAGAGGAGTTTCCACAACGCCTTGTGGTTCTTCTCTAGTTTTCGTCTGCGCCTTTGTAGTGCCTTGTGGATCTTGAACTCCTTCAAGATCTATCTTACTCCCACTGTTTCTTTTGGAAACCAGATCCTTCTCTAAGAAGAACCCTCTTCTGACTACAAACACTTTGTTGTCAGTTGGGCAGTAGACATAATACACCCTCGTTTCCTTGGGGTATCCCACAAATAAACACATGAGGGATTTGGGAGATAGTTTATCGTTTGCTTAACGTAAACTTCACATCCCCAAATTTTGACATAAGACACTATGGGACTCCTCCCACTCCATATCTCATATGGTGTCTTCTCAACTGCCTTAGACAGAACATGGTGTAGTGTGAACACGGCAGCTTCTAAAGCATGTCCTCAAAAGGATCGCGGAAGATCAGTTTGACTCATCATAGATCGAACCATATCCAATAGAGTTCGATTCCTCCTCTCGGAAACACCATCCTACTGTGGGGTTCCAGGAGGAGTAAGTCGTGAGACCATCTCACAGCTTCTAAGATGATCAACAAATTCTTGACTCAAATACTCGTCTTCTCAATCGGATCGAAGGACTTTGATTTTCTTGTCAAGTTAGTTCTCTACTTCACTTTGAAATCTCTATTTCAAAAGACTCTGACTTATGCTTTAATAGGTAGCCGTAGTCAAACCTATTGAAGCAGTTAGTAAGAGTAACCACCTTCAGCTTGGGTACTCATGGGTCCACATACATCACTATGTATGATCCCCAACAAGTCAGATGCCCTCTCACTGTGGCCAGTGAAAGGCACCTTTGTCATTTTTCCAAGTAAACAAGATTCGCAAGCATCATATGATTCAAAATCAAATGAGCTTAGAAGTCCATCTCTATGGAACTTCTCTAGGCGTTTCTCGTTTATATGGCCTAAACGACAATGCCAAAGGTATGTAGGATTAGGTTCGCTAATCTCAATCCTTTTCGTATCGGTGTTATAGATTTTGTCATCATGTTCTCGGTCCAATTTCAAGACGTAATGTTTATCTCGTAAATCACAAAAGCAAATAAACATTATCTTTATAAATCGAACACCATTCTTTACAGTTAACACATGCAAAACCTTTCTTATCAAATAAGAAAGAGAAACATTGTTTGAACTTTAAAGAAGGTACATGGTAACAATAAGCCCAGAGGGCAGAACAAGCTCGCATGTTCCCACAGCAACAACAGCAACCCTTGCTCTATTGGCCAATCGTAGGTCCATCTCGCTTCTGTCCAGCTTTCTACTGTCTCTAAGACCCTTCACATCAAATGTGAAAACCACATGCTGTATCTAATACCCAAGCGGTTAAAGTAGACAAGTGAACGTCTATAACGAAGATACCAGAAGTAGAGATCTCATCTCTCCTTTTATTCTTTTGATCTTCCCAATACAATTTGCAATTTCTTAAAAGGAAAATTGCATCCTTTGAAGGCCTTGCCTTCTTGGTAGGTAGTGGGTTAGGCTCAGCCGCTAGCTTGGTCCCACCAAACTCGGCGTCTCCTTTCCTCTTTCCTTTGCCCTTCCCTTTCCCCTGGTTCAGGAACGTTTCCTTGAGATGTGTGACCATGTCAACAGCCAACAATATTCCCGTGTTCAATTCTTTGAACTATCGTGGCCAGCATCAGGCAAGCAACGTCCACAGAGTTATTGAAGTGCTTCACAAGCAGTTCTTTGAGCTCTTGGAGCGTCCTTGGCATGCTCTTCAGGGGAGGGATTCCTTGTTGGAGATTGTGCCCTAGGGCCAATCATTTTATGTGAAATGTTATGAACATTTGATTAATTTATGGAGATAAATTAATGTGTTATCATGTTATTAGCATGTTTACTATGATAACGTCCGTGATTAATTATGAGATAATTAATCTAAATCTGTCCCTGGTCGATTGTTTTTGTGGGAACAAAAATGAACTAAGACCAGCATGACCTCGGTGCATAGAGATGCATGCACTAGATGCTGGGACGAGAGTCATGGTGCAATTACGTAAGGGGTTACAAGTTGCTGGACAGACCCGGAGAGTCCTGCATGGGTTTAGTCATTAGCTTGCCTCTCCTTGTACGCCTATAGCGATGCCTTAGACCTGAGGTCATCATTATTTCGGCGTTGCAGTTGTCAGACTTTGGCTTAGTCTAATGTTGCCCGTAACAGGGTGGCCATATGGGCTAAGTACGGGTTTGATTGATTGCCGTGCTGAGGAATGTGGATTGGCCAAGATGGGATTTTGTCCCTCATTAGATGAGAGATATCTAACTGGCGCCCTCGATGAGTCTGTCCAGGAAAAGAGTGGCCACTCAGGAAATGGGACTTACTCAGGGAATCGAGAAAGTTGTGGTTTGGATTATGGATGACTTTCCTATGCCTAGTCCATGACAAAGATATCGTAGGACAATAGGATCTCTGACAAGGAGGTACTGAGGTTACGTCGTTTTAGTAAAAACGATAACTCACGTGTTTTGGGTAGTTGTGATGGCTTGCTAGAGTCCGCTCACGACTTGTAGGTCATGGGGATGACCTGCTGCCAACTTCACGTGGGGCCTGCTGGGTCACACACGAGCAGGAACAGAACACCGTTTTAAAAGGGACACGAATTAGGGTTAATTCGTGGGTCACTCCGGTGGCACGATTTAAGACACAGAGGAAATGTCTGGGACATTAGGTCTTGTCTTAAGTAATCAATATTTAAATTTGTGGGACAAGTTTAAATATAATTGTTAAATGATTAATGGGGATTAATTATTTACAATTAAAATATTAGGGAAAAATAATTCAGATCAAATTCCTAAAAGTTAGGAAATTATTGAATTATAAAATTCCCCAATAATAATATGAGGGTGGCGCCTCTTTTAGATTGTTTGGATAAATAAAATTGTTTTGTTAATTCAATAATAAGTTTGAATTCAAAAGATTTGATGGAGATACCAAAAGATTTGATTCAAATAGATTTGGTGAGATCTCCTCTCAGTATCTTTGGTGAATCATGAATTAAGGAAGTTTTTAATTTATAAAATTCCAAAGAAAAATGAGGGAGTTAGGCGCATGGCTTGGTGGGTCCCAACGGGAGATATGATCTCTCATTTGATTCTCCAAGATTGCAGTTTGAATTTAAATTAAAATATTAAGGTAATATTTTAATTGTAAATTCAAGTCCTAAAATAATTATATTATCAGAATATCTTGATTTTAGGAATAATTAAATCACCAAATAATATAATTATATATATGAGGCAAGTCGACTTGCCCCATAAGAGAAGCATTCTAACCCTAGCTTTGATTTTCTTCCTCCTTGTTGAGAGAGAGAGAAAATCGCACCTTTGCACCCAAAATAGAGAAAGTCGACTTTTGCTAAGGAGTTAGTAAAATTGGCTTGGCTCCATAACTAGGGTTTAAGAGAAGAAAAGGCAAGAAGGAGTTCTTGTGGGGGGTTTCTTCTATGCGCCACTTTTGCTGAATTGGATTCAAGAAGGAGTTCCTGAATTCAAAGGGCTGTAGATTGGTCCTTGGTTCTTTTGGAGAAAAGAACTGAAGGCTAGCACCTTGGTGTTCGAGAAACTGTTCGTGTGGATCACCGGCAGAGGGAGAATGCTGAGAGTGGGCTCCTTGGACACGCCTTGTACAACCATCCTATTGAAACTTGTGAGGTATACCACTATCTAAAAGTTTTAAATTCTACTAGCGGATCCGTTCGGGAATTCTAGGACCTAGGCGCTTTTATTTTATTTATTTTATTTTGCTTCCGCTGCGATAGGCGCCTAGGATTCCCAACAGTGGTATCAGAGCCACGCTAGTTCTAGGATTTAAAACTGTTTATGTGTACATGTGATGTATGATATGTGTGTTTACCACTTTCAATCACTGTTTTTGGTTTTACAGAGAAATCCACCGAACGTTTTTCTTAAAAACTCAATCTACAGAAAAAGGTGCAAATGATATGTATATGATACATATCGAATCGATTAGATCGATTGAAAATTTTTCTTGAAGTTCTAGGCCAAAATCGAAATTCCTTTATAATTATAGTTAAAAGTGTTTTAATTATAATATTATAAAGGTGGCTGAAAATTTGTTAAAGTTATGAATTTTAAAATTTTTGGGGGTCAATAATTTTAAATTCTTGAATGGAGATTTATGGTATTTATAATTATTGATAAAAGGCCTAATCTCAAGAAAATGCATGTTAAAATTGCACAGACCCTAAATTGAACACAATCTTAAAAAGGAGTTTTAATATATGTGTTGGTTACCGTGTTTGACATAATTGTATGAATTATTCATATTTGAATTGTGTGGTGTTGGATATGGCTCTAGGAGGTTTATTTCGGTAAATACGGCCTGCGTGTCGTCTCCCTCTACTCTGGTGTAAAATTTACTTTCAGTTTATACCTCAATGTAACTGGGGTTTATTCACGTGTAATTTTATTTTTCCTTTTTAGAAAGGTTCTCTCATTGGCTTGGGAGAATTCTAGGGTAGATAAGCCATATCTAAACACGGTGTATGCTTTTACGTTTAGTTGTATGTGATGCGCTAGATGTATGTTTAGGGTGCGGAATTTTAACATGCTATTTATATATATATATCGCGCTACAACCACGTATACGATACGAGCGTGGGATTTTGTATACGATACGAAATCCGACACATGTTTATATGTATGAGATACATGGGGTAATAAACATGTGGCATGACTCGTTTGATTTTAAAAGGAGTTTTAAAATTAAACTATAAATCGGAACCTCTTTTATTAAATTAAAAGTCAAACCCTTTTAGAAAATCTTAAGTATTTAATGCCATCGCTAAAACGCCCTGTCAAAATCTTGTTCATCGTGGAGCGGCGATCGCCCTCAGCGACACATATCTACCATGACCTTGAGGAGAGACGGGTGAATGGGAGTTTCAACACGACGCCTGTTGAAATCCTGGTTCTTTAATTGCGGTGATCGCCCTCAGCGACACGTATTTAGTTGGGCCTTGATGATATAGGATTGGGCCTCGGCCTCGTTATTTTGAACCTCGCCATTCACATGTTTTACCGTGTGACTTAATGGGGTTATCAAAACGGTTTTGGACCTCAAGGCATTAGATGAGATAAACATGCCATAATAAGTATCATGTGATGATACAGTCCCATAAGGATCTAAGAGTCACATGGAGATGTGATAGGTAAGGAGTTACCTACCTAAATAGCTAAAGAGTGCATGATTGCCCTCAGCGACGATAAACTTTGGTGAAATATGGATCTTAGCCACTAATAATAAATTTCACTGGGTTTTATAAAATGGTGGATACAATTTTATTTTCCTGCTAATTAAAGCTTTTCATATCTAATTGTAGAAATGGCAACGAACGTTCAAACACTATCACTGCGATCTGTCCTTGAGAAGGACAAGTTGACTGGGACTAACTTTCTCAACTGGTACCGAAATCTGAGAATTGTTCTCACCCAGGAGAGAAAGCTCTTTGTCCTAGAGAACCCCATCCCTGAACAACCTGCTGAAAACGCTCCAAGAGCACAGAGAGATGCTTACAAGAAGCATCAAAGTGACTCTATGCACGTTGCCTGTCTTATGCTGGTTACCATGGTTCCTGAGATCCAAAAGAACTTGGAGAACATGGGGGCATACGAGATGATGACACATCTCAGGGAAATGTTCCAAGTACAGGCAAGGCAAGAGAGATTTGAGACAACAAAGGCTCTATACTCTTGCAAGATGGCAGAAGGTGGATCTGTTAGTGCCCACTTCTTGAAGATGAAGGGGAACGTAGATCACCTTGCCAGGCTGGGTTTTCCCATTGTGCCAGAGCTAGCGACGGATTTGATCCTTAATTCTCTACCTAAAAGTTATGACCAGTTCGTCTTAAACTTTAACATGAATGGCATGGAGAAGACCGTTTCTGAACTGCATTGGATGCTAAAGACTGCTGAGACATCTATTAAGAAGGCGCCTAGCACTGTCTTACTAGTTCAGAACAAGGGAAAGGGTAAGGGCAAAGGAAAGAGGAAGGGAGACGCCGAGGTTGGTGGGACCAAGCCTGCGGCTAAGCCTAACCCGCCGCCTGCCAAGAAGGCAAAGCCCAATAAGGATACAGTTTGTTTCTTCTGCCAGAAGCCGGGACACTGGAAAAGAAACTATAAGCTGTACATGGAAGATCTGAAGAAGAAGAAGAGCGAAGCCTCTACTTCAGGTATCTTTGTTATAGGCGTTCACTTGTCTACTCCTACCACATGGGTATTGGATACTGCTTGTGGTTCTCACATATGTGTTGGGAATTCACACGGCGCCTAAGGCAGCGGAAGCATGTAAAACTGTAAATAATAAAAACTTTAAACGCCTAGGTCCTAGAATTCCCGAACGGATCCGCTAGCTGAATTTAAAACTTTTGGTTAAGTGGTATACCTCACGAGTTTCAATCGGTTTAGTTGAACGGGGCGTTTCCAAGAAGTCCACGTGACGCGTCCTTCCTCCGCCGGTAATCCACACGAACAGTTTCGGAGATGCCTAGGTGCTAGCCTCCTTCACTTCTCAAGTGAATCCGGAACTTTATCTACGGGTGTTCTTTAAATTCAAGAACTCTTCTTGAATTATCAAGAACTGTTTGGCGCCTTGATCAAGAACTCTTCTTGATCCCACACAACCTTGTCACACAATATTAACTCTTAATATTGTGCGCCACTTTCTCTCTCTAGGAAACCAAGATTGCGATTTCTTTCTCTCTCCTCACCAAAGGCAAAATCGAATTTCTCCTTTGTGAAAAGCTAGGCTAAGTCGACTTTTAATGTGTGCATGAGGCTCTCACCCTTTTGTGATTTCACTCTCAAGAATCCAATTCTCAAGTTGTGAATTCTCTCTCTAACCTAGAGCAAAATCGAATTTTCTCTCTAGGCTAGCTCTCCTCTGTAAGTTGACTTTCATGGCTTATATTTATAGGGTTTGGGGACTTTGATAATTATAATTTTAGGAAACCCTAAAATTATATAATTATCAAACCATAAGATTATGATATCTTAATATCACAATTTCATGACTTGATTTCCAATTTAAAATATTGCCTTAATATTAAAATTGGAATCAAAATGCAATCTTGGAGAATCAATTTGGAAGATCAAATCTTCCCAAATCTCTCTCTCTCCTCATGCGCCAACCTCCCCTATTTTCATGTTGAATTTAATAAATTAAAAAATATTGAATTAAAATATTACTCTAGGATTACCACAATATCTTTAAGTCAATCTCACCAAGTCTCAAACTCTAGTTTATTGAATTAAAATATTACATTAATATTTTAAATCCAATGGACCTAGAATTTCGACTTGCCCTATAAATTATGAATTAAAATATTACTTTAATATATTTAATTCATCCATTTGAAATCTAGATCAAATCTCATTTGAATTTCAAATTTCAAGCCATGACTTTAATTAATAAAACATTTTTATTAATTAAATTCCTTGGTAAATATGAGGCGCCAACCTCATCCTATTTAATCCTAATATTAGTGAATTTAATAAATCAATAATTTCCTAACTCTTAGGAATATTATTTAATTTATAATTCCCCTAATATTATAAATAGGAATATAATTGTAAATAGCCTAATCCAATTATCTATTTAACAATTATCATATATATATTTATATTTGTCTCACAAATCTAAATATCATATATCTGTAGATAATTAATTCAAGACAAGACTTTATGTCCCACAATAAGTTATGTCTCAAACGGTGTCACAAATGTGACCCACGAATTAGGGTTAACTCGTGTTCCAGCTTGGCATCTGGTTCCTGCTCATGTGTGACCCAGCAGGCCCCACGTGAAGTTGGCAGTAAATCATCTCATGACTTACAAGTCGGGAGCGGACTCTAGCAAGCCATCACGACTACCCAAGACACGTGAGTTATCGTTCTAACCCATAAACGACTTAACCTTAGTACTATCATGTTCAGATCCCTTTTTGTCCTACGATATTTCGGTAAGGATTAGGCATGGGAATGTCATCCAAAATCCAAACCTCAACTTTCTCGATCTCCTGAGTAAGTCCCAAAATCCAGTGTGGCCACACATTCCCTTGGACAGACTCGTCGAGGGGCCCAGTTAAATATCTCCCATCTCTATGAGGGACAAAATTCCATCTTGGTCAACCACATTCCTCAGCACGACAATCAACCAAACCCGTACTCAGCCCTTATGGCTACCCTGTTACGGATAACGTTAGACTAAGCCAAAGCTTGACAACTGTAATGCCGGAATAGTCAAGACCTCAGGTCTAAGGGCATCATGACAGATTGTACAGGAGAGACTAGCTAATGACTGAACCCATGCAGGACTCTCCGGGTCGGTCCAGCAACTTGTAACTCTTACATAATTGCACCATGACTCTCGTCCCAGCATCTAGTGCGTGCATCTCATGCACCGAGGTCATGCTGGTCTTAGTTCATTTCAAGCTCCCACTCGAATGAGCGACCAGGGACTGTTTAGATTAATTATCTCATAATTAATCATGGACTGTTATCATAGTAAACATGCTAATAATATGATAACCATTAATTTATCTCCATAAATTAATTGATATGTTCCCAACATATCTAAAGGATGATTGACCCTAGGGCACAATCTCCATCAAACTCCCACTTGCACTAGGTACAATCATTAATCAAACTGTTTCTAACTCTTAGAAACATCCATTAATGTGCGTCTAATTCCCAATTGACGTTACATGTTTTCATGTAAACCTGTGGTGGGGTTTAGCAAGAGGACTGGCAAAATTATCCTCGACTGCTACTTTTACATATCTCAGTATCACCATCTCCAGGTGATCTTGTCTGAGTACATCACTGTCGGAATGTCAGTGGGGAACCCCTTCCCACTTAGGCGTCTTCCTGTCTCTGCAGGATGACTCTTAAGCATACTTCAGACATTAGTTTCTACAGTCTGCATCTCCACGCGACTAACCCATTCTTGTAGAATCAGTGATCGCATTCCGCTTGGAACCATTCCAACTTACGATCTCTACTGTTCAGGGAATACATTTTCATTACTGCGATCAATCTTGGTTGGTTCGAATAATGGGCTTCTTGTGTAACCACCTTACACATTAATTCTTCCATATACCAAGAATTTGTCTTTAATGCTTCTCAAGTACTAAGGACTTTAATGATAGCCTTCCAGTGAACCTGAATAGGGTCACAACTTATCATATACAGGGCAAATGACATATTGAGTCTAGTACAGCATGATGGATCCTATTGCCGAAGCATATGGGAGCCACTCATGTGTCCTTGCTCATCACGCGTTTCAGGAAACACTGATTCTTGCAAAGGACCAATTCCTGATTCATCGCCATGAATCCATTCTTGAAGTCTCTCATACTGAACTCTTCAGTATCTTATTCAAGAATGTATTTCTTGACTCAATTTAAGAAGCTCCTCTGAAAACTATCTCATAGATCTCAGCTTCTTATCCTTCATTGAAAGTGATTAATCTATCCAAGATTCTCAATCTTAGGGATAGTAATGCAGCTCTCAACTAGCTATATGTGCATGACATACAGCACCATGATTGCAATTGTGCTCCCACTAACCTTCTTGTAAACATAGGACCCATCTAGGTTTTGTATGAAGCCAAACTCTTTTGGTGTTTTCATCAAAACAAAGATTAAAGATTCTTGACAGGTGGCGGGCTCACCACGCTCCTAGAGCAATACATTCCTGTTCTCAATGACCAAAGATCCCCATCTTTGAAATTGAGAACGTGTTCTGTCAGAACTTCGTTGTCCTTATGTTTTAGAGTAGTTTCCACAACACCTTGCGGATCTTCTCTAGTTTTCGTCTGTGTCTCTGAAGTCTTTTGTGGATCTTGAACTCTTCAAGATTCGTCTTACTCCCACTGTTTCTTTTGGAAACTAGGAATCCCTTTCTAAAAGGTGTCGACCTCTGACTACAAACTCTTTGTTTGTCAGATGGTAGCAGACTTGATACCCCCTTTTTTGGGTATCCCACAAATATGTACTTGAGAGTCTTTGGAGACAGTTTATCGTTTAGCCCATTGCTTAACATAAACCTTAATATTCCCAAATTTGTCATAAGACATCATGAGACTCCTCTCATCCCATATCTCATATGGCGTCTTATAGACGAAATGGCTTAGTGTGAAGTCAGCAGCTTCTAGAGCACACCCTTTAAGGATGGTATAAGATCAATTATCCTAGATCAAACCTTATCTTATAGGGTTTGACATCTTTTCTTAAAACACCATCTACCATGGGGTCTTAAGGAAGAGTGAGTTGCGAGACTCTCTCACAGCTTCTAAGATGTTCAGCAAAGTTTTTGACTCAAATCCTTGTCCTTTGATCCAATCGAAGGTTCTTGATTCTATTGTCAAGTTAATTTTCTACTTCATTTTGAAATCTCTATTTCAAAGACTCTATCTTGTGTTTCAAAAGGTAGCCGTAGACCTAGCTTTTGAAGTACTCAATAAGAGTTATTACTTTTAGCTTAAACACTTATGGGTCCACATACATCAACCATGTATGATCTCCACTAAGTCAGACTTTCCTTTACTATAAAGGAAAAGCCTCTTGTTATCTTTCCATTTTAAACAAGGCTTGCAAGCGTCACATGATTCCAAATCATGAAGCTTCAAGGTGGTTCTTGTTTGTATGGCCTAAACAACAATTGCCAAAAGTTTGTATCGATGTTATAATTATTGTCATTGTTCTAGTTTAAATATAATGAATACCTTTGCAAATCATATAAGCAAATAAACATTTATTTAAAATAGAAACCATTCTCCAATGTTTACACAAAAATCTACCTTATCCTCATAAGGAGAAAAAAATGTTTAAACATTTAAAGAACAACAATAAAACTAGCCCAAAGAGGGCGATCAAAGCTCGCATGTTCCTTTAGTAGCAACGGCAGCAACATTTGCTCCACTGTCCACATCTAGGTCCATCTCGCTTCCGTCCTCGTTTTCTACCGTCTCTGAAGACCCTGCACATCAAATGTGAGAATCACATGTGTATCCAATACTCAAGTGATTTAAGTAGAAAACAGAACACTTTATAACATAGATACCTGAAGTAGAGGCTTTAACGCACTTCTGCTTCTTTTGATCTTCCCAGTAGTATTTGCACTTTCTCATCGCGTGTCCTGACACTTGACAGAAAGAACAAAATACTTCCTCTGAGGGCTTTGCCTTCTTGGCAGGTGATTGAGGGTCGACCTCTGGCTTGGTCTCACCATCCAGCTCGATTCCCTTTTTCTTTTCTTTGCCCTTCAACTTCCTTTCCCTTTTCTGGATCATGGATGCCTCAACAGACTTGAGCATCCCATGCAACTCAGAAACTGTTTTCTCTGTTCCTCTCCTTAAGAAGCTTTTAATGAACGAGTAATAGCTCTTAGGCAGTGAGCACAGGATTACACCAGTGGCATGATAGGAATTGTGCCCTAGGGCCAATCCTTTTCTGTATATGTTATGAACATATGGATTAATTTATAGAGATAAATTAATGGTTTTCACATTATTAGCATGTTTACTGTGATTACGTCCATGATTAATTATACGATAATTAATCTAAATCTGTCCCTGATCGATTATTTTCGTGGGAGCGAAAATGAACTAAGATCAGCATGACCTCAGTGCATAGGGATGCACGCATGCGATGCTAGAATGAGGGTCATGGTGCAACTACGTAAGGGGTTACGAGTTGCTGGACTGGCCCAGAGAGTCCTGCATGGGTTTAGTCATCAGCTTGCCTCTCTTGTACGCCTGTCACGACGCCTTAGACTTGAGGTCATCATTATTC